>CAWUFW010029197.1:0-19598 GCA_963921515.1 Calotriton arnoldi | reverse complement strand
AAAGTTTCAACTTGTTGGGACGCTCCGGTCCGCTCCTATCCTGAAAGTCTTGGGGTGATACATCAAGCGGGGGCCGAGAAAAAAGGGGTGTCCCAAAACGCGTTTTCCCCATTCATTTTTCCATAGGAACCTTTAGTCGCAGCTACAGCCCGAATTGCTGAACGGAATTACACCAAATTTGGTAAAGAGGTAGCCCTTGGTTCAGTGTCGTGCCTTTTGCTAAAATGGTGTAAATCCATTCAGTAGTTCCTGAGAAATTAACAAGTAAAATCACATATATATCTATGGCCGCATCGGATCGCGTACCCTCAGCGCACCCTGCGCGCACCATCCCGATCACGAGCTGCATGCTAATTGGCTGTCAGCTGGCTGTCAACATTCCGAATCAGGAAGTGTTGGCAGCCATTTTGTGCCTCGGTAGAACCGAGGCACAAAAACAAGTGCGCAAAATGCACAAAGAGGGCAGGGTAGAAACACCCAGACCCCCTAGGCCTGCTCAGGGGGTCCCACAAGGACCCCCTGGGCAGAAAAAAGCATTTTTTTTTTAAATCGGCAGGATGCGCTCAGGGTGCGCGGATCCTGCCGAAAAAAAAAAAATCGAAGCGCGGTCTCCCGCGCCTCGATGGTATTTGGCCCCAGGTGGCCCAAGTCCCGGGGGCATGCGGGGGTTATTTAGTTGTAATGTGGGGGGCCTCTAAGGCCCCCCAAGCCCCGGGGACCGCCACCCCCCGGGGCTTTATTAAAAAAATGGTGCGGGAGGGCTCTTTGCCCTCCCGCTGCCCCGGGACCGCCACCCCGGGGCCTCTTTATTTTTATTTTTTTTGACCTGTGTGGGGGCTCCACCTCCCCGGGCACTAAAGATTTAAATATGGGGGTCCGTTACGGACCCCCAGAGCCCCGGGGACCACCACCTCCCGGGGCTTTGAACAAGTTGGGAGGGGGCCGCGTGGCCCCCTCCTGGAGCCAGTGATGGCCCTGGGGACCACCACCCCCAGGGCCGGCTCCTGCAGTGTCCCGGGGTGCCTACCCTCGGGACACTGTAGTATGCTATGACAGGACGGGAGCATCGCGGCTCCCGTCCTGTCATAGTAAACTTGGTTTGCATTTTGAAGAGAGAGCAGGAAACCTGCTCTCTCTTTCAAAATGCAAACCTAACTGCTTTCCACACGGGGAGCAGCATGTTAGCTGCTCCCCATGTGGAAAGCAATGCCGGCTCCCGCAGGAGGCGGGGAGCCGGCTGGGACTGTGGGGGGATTGTGGAGCCCCCCACAGTCTCCAATGAGAGGCCAGGCCCCGGGGGATGGGGTCCCCGGGGCTATAAGTGGCCCGGGATGGGGGCCACGCAGCCCCCCTCCCCAATTAAAGAAAAAAAAAAAAAAAAGGGCAAGACCGGCCCCGGGGGATGGGGTCCCCAGGGCCTTAAATGGCCTGAGTAGGGGGGCCATGCAGCCCCCACCAAATATTTTTTTTTAATTTTTTAAAAAAGAGGGCATGTTCCGGGGGATGGGATCCCCGGGGCCAATAGAGGCCCAGGGAAGGGGGGCCACGCAGCCCCCCTCCCATAAAAAAAAAAGGGGGAAAAAAAAAAACGGCATCGTGCCGGAGGCCACGCCCCCCTCCCTGCAGCAGTGTGTAAATGCGCCCCCTGGCGCGTTTTAAGAAGGAAGTAATTCCCCTTGAATACTGGGGGTCCCTGAGGGCCAACTAGCCCACCAGGAACCTCCAGTATGCGCCAGGGGCTGTGTTGCAGAGAGGTGTACAGAGGCCACGCCCCTTTATACACCTCTCTGCAACGCAGCTCTGTGGCGCTTTTGGAGGTACATGGTGGGCTAGTTCGACTCCAGGGACCCTCAGGATTCAAGGGGACTTAATCCCCCAACTTAAAACGCGCCACGAGGCGCGTTTGCACAGTGGTGAAGGGAGGGGCGTGGCTTCAGGTGACATGTGTGCAAACAGGCCCCGTGGCGCATTTTAAGATGGGGAATTAAATCCCCTTCAATCCTGAGGGTCCCTGGGGGCCAACTAGCCCACCAGGTACGTCCAGAAAGTGCCACAGAGCTGCGTTGCAAAGAGGTGTAAAAAGGGGCATGGCCTCTGAACACCTCTCTGCAACGCAGCTCCCTGGCGCATACTGGAGGTACAGGGTGGGCTAGTTGGACCTCAGGGACCCTCATGATTCAAGGGGACTTAATCCCCAACTTAAAACGCGCCACGGGGCGTGTTTGCAGACATGTCACCTCAGGCCCCACCCCTTCCTTCACCATTGCGCAAATAATCCTCTAAAATCAGCCGAACTACGAATTCCGATTTACTCACCTGTTATCAGGAGAGACCTCAGTGCTGCATCTTTGAGCCCAGTACTGATCCTGAAAAGTAATTTTAACCGTACTTACCAGTAACTTGAATTTCCTTCCATAGGCTAACATTGACTGGTTTCACTTGGAAATTCTTCAAAGTGTGGAGTTTTGGAACTTTAAAATATTCATCTAAAATCATCCGAACTACGAATTCCGATTTACTCACCTGTTATCAGGAGAGACCTCAGTGCTGCATCTTTTAGCCCAGCACTGACCCTGAAAAGTAATTCTAACAGTACTTACCAGTAACTTGTATTTCCTTCCATAGGAATCCATTGTCTGGTTTTCAGCAGAAAAGTTTCAAATTGTCAATTTTCACAAACTACAAATATTCCTTAAAAATCGCCTGTATGACTTAAACGCATTCTTTTAACTATTTACAGGAGATGCACCAGTGCTGGATCCAGGATCCACCACTGAGTAAGAAAAAGTAATCGATAACACTACTTACCTGCTAAGTGAATTTCCTCCCATAGGATAACATTGGTGATTCTATGTGAAAAAGTTTCTAAGTGTCAACTTTTAAAAATACAATAATGTTCCTTAAAAATCACTACTGTAACCAAAACGCTTTTACTCAACTGTTTACAGGAGATGACCCAGGACTGAGTCTAGGATCCAGTCCTGTGGTTAGAAAAGTAATCCATAAAGTAACTAATTGCATTTAACTAGAAATTCCCATTGAGCACAATGTTGCATTGTGTTTGAAATTGTGTTGCCCATTGCAACAACTGTAACTACTGTACTTAAAAGTCTATTGCCTATTTGCAAAGTATTTAAACTAAAGTAATTGATTGTGAGAAAGTATATTTTGTAATGTAATGTATAATGTAATTACAATGTAATTTAAAAAATAAAATATCTAAAAATAAATAGTTTTAAAAAATGTAGTAAATCAGTATCAAAAAATAAAGATAACAATTTATACATTTAAAAATTGTCATTTACAAAACCTTTGAAATTCACTGACAAAAACCATAGGTTTCAGACACGTTATAGTTAGAAATTAGCATTTAAAAACCTTTGAAATTCACTGAAAAAACCATAGGTTTCAGACACGTTATAGTTAGAAATTAGCATTTAAAAACCTTTGAAATTCACTGAAAAAACCATAGGTTTCACACACGTTATAGTTAGAAATTAACATTTAAAAAACCTTTGAAATTCACTGAAAAAACCATAGGTTTTATGGACAGTTATAGTTAGTTGGACATTGCACTCGTACAAAACCCGTGAAATTCCCCCGTTATAGTTAGTTCAGCTAACTATAACTCTCGCGCCCCACAATGCACTGCTGATGATGTCACATATTACATCACTCATGACATGGTCAGTGACATCACTGATGACATCACTGATGACATCTCAAATTACATCACTGATGACATCATCTACGTCATAATCTGATGCACCTCCTCACACCTTAATATAACCTTTCATACACCCACTCTAAATTACAGACTGCTATTCGCAAAACCATAGACACTCCAACACCAATAACTACATACCCACTCACTGATTCTTAGGTCTATACACACACATCCACTCACTCACCCGTACAGTCACTCATACTTACAGTCACTCAGTACAGGATTATCATATGCACTCATACACCTATATAAACACTCACACACTGCCACTCATCCATAGAGGTACTCACACACCTAGTCAGTCATGCAAAAATTAATCACACACCCATTTACTCACCTATACAGTTATACACACACCAGCTCACTTACTCATACAAATACTAGCACATTCTTATGCTCTTATACAATAACTGAAACAAGCACACATGCATCCATACAGCCACTCTCACAATCACACACTCTCACTTATAGCCATTTAAATACTCTAACACACATATATACTGCCTTTTACATATGTAGTTACTCGCACATGTACCACTGAGATATACATTCACTCACTAACACACCCATACACACACTCACCCACCCAAGCAGTCCATCACAGATGCACTCTTGAAATCATGCACCCAGTGAATCACCCACTCACACATCTATGTACAGAGTCACACACACCCCACCCACACAAACACTCAGGCAGCCATACAGATACTCTGTGAACCAATCAATAACTCATAAAGACACTCATGTAGCTATTCGCAAATCCATGCATCCACTTACACACCAACAAAAGGACGGATACGGACATTCACACAGTTTAGTCACTAACCCATGCATTCAGTAAGATACGTTTAATCACTCACTTGTAGAGTCAGTCACGCACGAACTAAATCATCCATTTAGACACTTATACACCCACTCATTCTGCAATACGCCTTTCCCTATATATATTAAACATATTTAAACTTTACAGAAACACACAGTCACTGGATGATGTCATCAGTGATGTCATTTGAGATGTCATCAGTGATGTCATCAGTGATGTCACTGACCATGTCATGAGTGATGTAATATGTGACGTCATCAGCAGTGCATTATGGGCGCGAGTTATAGTTAGCTGAACTAACTATAACGGGGGAATTTCACGGGTTTTGTACGAGTGCAATGTCCAACTAACTATAACTGTCCATAAAACCTATGGTTTTTTCAGTGAATATATATATATATATCTCCAACAAACAAAGTTTTCCCATTTAGAAGAGCCATACAGGTAAGTAACATCTTGCTTCTTTAATGGAGACTGCAGCCGAGTGGCAGAAACAATCGCATTACATCCTTGAGCCAACGCGTTTCTGGCTTCCCGCCCTTCGTCACAGGCTCCACAGCAAAAAAACAAAACAGAATGTGCACCTGATTATAAGTCCTTAAACCCGCCCATGTGGGCGTCGGCCACTCGCGCAGCCTTCTGGTTCTTGTGGTGACACATTGTATTACTCAAGTGAGTCTGTTTTGAGATATGCAAATTAAATGTTCATAAAACACCCCAGTGGGCTGGTGCAAAGTCTCTGCATCACATCTGGTGCCGTACATCGTCATCCATTGCAACCTGCCTCCCATTCATGGCAAACACCGGATGGCGTCACCTTGGTCCGCACACAAGCGGCGGGGCTCCTCTACGACCGGGCCAGTCGTTTAAATTTCCAACAAACAAAGTTTTCCCATTTAGAAGAGCCACATAGGTAAGTAACATCTTGCTTCTTTAATGGAGACTGCAGCCGAGTGGCAGAAACAATCGCATCACATCCTTGAGCCAACGCATTTAGGGCTTCCCGCCCTTCGTCACAGGCTCTACAGTGAAAAAACAAAACAGAATGTGCACCTGATTGTAAGTCCTTAAACCCGCCCATGTGGGCGTCAGCCACTCACGCAGCCTTCTGGTTCTTGTGGTGACACGTGGTATTACTCAAGTGAGTGTGTTTTGAGATACGCAAATCAAATGTTCATAAAACAGAAGGCTGTCCAAAACGCGTTTGGCCATTTAGACTGATTGAAGTTGGTAGCTGTTTCCTCTGCAACCCACAATAAATAGAAGGTGTTAATCTCTCCTGTGTGTGGCGTTTTCACGAAGGGCAACTTTGTGGTGATGATGTTAGCGGCTGGTCCGGCCGCGAAAATGCCCCGCTGCTCATGAGCGGCCCTGCAGCGCTGGAAATCCAAGATGCTGAGAGGACGGAGAGTCCATGATTGTGGGGTGAGACAATGGCAGTGAAGACAGTTTCCCCACTTGCAATCAACCCACTTGGGTAAAAGACTTGTCATTATCTTCAAAACATGGCAGCACCCACTGAGGAGTATTATGGGGAACTACGAGTACCATGAGGCAATGCGGCACACGCCCACTGGGGCGGGACTCGACAACCTTTTTAAGGAGTTCCCTAATGGCAGCCAGGGTTTTGTACTTTGCCAGTGATCAAGGACAGAAGGCTGTCCGAAACGTGTTTGGCCATTTAGACTGATTGAAGTTGGTAGCTGTTTCCTCTGCAACCCGCAATAAATAGAAGGTGTTAATCTCTCCTGTGTGTGGCGTTTTCACGAAGGGCAACTTTGTGGTGATGATGTTAGCGGCTGGTCCGGCCACGAAAATGCCCCGCTGCTCATGAGCGGCCCTGCAGCGCTGGAAATCCAAGATGCTGAGAGGACGGAGAGTCCATGATTGTGGGGTGAGACAATGGCAGTGAAGACAGTTTCCCCACTTGCAATCAACCCACTTGGGTAAAAGACTTGTCATTATCTTCAAAACATGGCAGCACCCACTGAGGAGTATTATGGGGAACTACGAGTACCATGAGGCAATGCGGCACCACGCCCACTGGGCGGGACTCGACAGCAGCACCCAAGGAGTTCCCTAGCCGGCAGCCGGGGTTTGTGCTTTGCCAGTGATCAAGGACAGAAGGCTGTCCGAAACGCGTTTGGCCATTTAGACTGATTGAAGTTGGTAGCTGTTTCCTCTGCAACCCACAATAAATGAAGGTGTTAATCTCTCCTGTGTGTGCGTTTCACGAAGGGCAACTTTGTTGGTGATGATGTTAGCGGCTGGTCCGGCCGCGAAAATGCCCCGCTGCTCATGAGCGGCCCTGCGGCGCTGGAAATCCAGGATGCTGAGAGGACGGAGAGTCCATGATTGTGGGGTGAGACAATGGCAGTGAAGACAGTTTCCCCACTTGCAATCAACCCACTTGGGTAAAAGACTTGTCATTATCTTCCAAAACATGGCAGCACCCACTGAGGGGTATTATGGGGAACTACGAGGTACCATGAGGCAATGCGGCACCACGCCACTGGGCGGGACTCAGACAACCACCCAAGGAGGTTCCCTAATGGCAGCCGGGGTTTCTGGCACTTGCCAGTGATCAAGGACAGAAGGCTGTCCGAAACGCGTTTGGCCATTTAGACTGATTGAAGTTGGTAGCTGTTTCCTCTGCAACCTACAATAAATAGAAGGTGTTAATCTCTCCTGTGTGTGGCGTTTTCACGAAGGGCAACTTTGTGGTGATGATGTTAGCGGCTGGTCCGGCCGCGAAAATGCCCCGCTGCTCATGAGCGGCCCTGCAGCGCTGGAAATCCAGATGCTGAGAGGACGGAAGTCCATGATTTGTGGGGGTGAGACAATGGCAGTGAAGACAGTTTCCCCACTTGCAATCAACCCACTTGGGTAAAAGACTTGTCATTATCTTCAAAACATGGCAGCACCCACTGAGGAGTACTATGGGGAACTACGAGGTACCATGAGGCAATGCGGCTACACGCCCACTGGGGCGGGACTCGACAGCCTTTTTAAGGAGTTCCCTAATGGCAGCCAGGGTTTTGTACTTTGCCAGTGATCTCAAGGACAGGAAGGCTGTCCGAACACGTTTGGCAACATTTCGACCGATTGAAGTTGGTAGCTGTTTCCTCTGCAACCCACAATAAATAGAAGGTGTTAATCTCTCCTGTGTGTGGCGTTTTCACGAAGGGCAGCTTTGTGGTGATGATGTTAGCGGCTGGTCCGGCCGCGAAAATGCCCCGCTGCTCATGAGCGGCCCTGCAGCGCTGGAAATCCAAGATGCTGGAGGACGGAGAGTCCATGATTGTGGGGTGAGACAATGGCAGTGAAGACGGTTTCCCCACTTGCAATCCAACCCGCTTGGGTAAAAGACTTGTCATTATCTTCAAAACATGGCAGCACCCACTGAGGAGTATTATGGGGAACTACGAGTACCATGAGGCAATGCGGCACCGCCCACTGGGGCGGGACTCGACAACCTTTTAAGGAGTTCCCTAATGGCAGCCAGGGTTTTGTACTTGCCAGTGATCAAGGACAGAAGGCTGTCAGAAACGTGTTGGCCATTTAGACTGATTGAAGTTGGTAGCTGTTTCCTCTGCAACCCGCAATAAATAGAAGGTGTTAATCTCTCCTGTGTGTGGCGTTTTCACGAAGGACAGCTTTGTGGTGATGATGTTAGCGGCTGGTCCGGCCGCGAAAATGCCCCGCTGCTCATGAGCGGCCCTGCGGCGCTGGAAATCCAAGATGCTGAGAGGACGGAGAGTCCATGATTGTGGGGTGAGACAATGGCAGTGAAGACGGTTCCCCACTTGCAATCAACCCACTTGGGTAAAAGACTTGTCGTTATCTTCAAAACATGGCAGCACCCACTGAGGAGTATTATGGGGAACTACGAGTACCATGAGGCAATGCGGCACCAGCCACTGGGCGGGACTCGACAACCTACCCAAGGAGTTCCCTAATGGCAGCCGGGGTGTTGTACTTTGCCAGTGATCAAGGACAGAAGGCTGTCCCGAAACGCGTTTGGCCATTTAGACTGATTGAAGTTGGTAGCTGTTTCCTCTGCAACCCACAATAAATAGAAGGTGTTAATCTCTCCTGTGTGTGGCGTTTCACGAAGGGCAACTTTGTGGTGATGATGTTAGCGGCTGGTCCGGCCGCGAAATGCCCCGCTGCTCATGGCGGCCCTGCGGCGTGGAAATCCAGGATGCTGAGAGGACGGAGAGTCCATGATTGTGGGGTGAGACAATGGCAGTGAAGACAGTTTCCCCACTTGCAATCCAACCCACTTGGGTAAAAGACTTGTCATTATCTTCAAAACATGGCAGCACCCACTGAGGAGTATTATGGGGAACTACGAGGTACCATGAGGCAATGCGGCACCACGCCACTGGGGCGGGACTCGACAACCACCCAAGGAGTTCCCTAATGGCAGCCGGGGTTTTGTACTTTTGCCAGTGATCAAGGACAGAAGAGCTGTCAGCGGTTTGGCCATTTAGACTGATTGAAGTTGGTAGCTGTTTCCTCTGCAGCCCACAATAAATAGAAGGTGTTAATCTCTCCTGTGTGTGGCGTTTCACGAAGGGCAACTTTGTGTGATGATGTTAGCGGCTGGTCCGGCACGAAATGCCCGCTGCTCATGAGCGGCCCTGCTGGCGCTGGAAATCCAGGATGCTGAGAGGACGGAGAGTCCATGATTGTGGGGTGAGACAATGGCAGTGAAGACAGTTTCCCCACTTTTAATCAACCCACTTGGGTAAAAGACTTGTCATTATCTTCAAAACATGGCAGCACCCACTGAGGAGTATTATGGGGAACTACGAGTACCATGAGGCAATGCGGCACCAGCCCACTGGGGCGGGACACGAACAACCTACCCAAGGAGTTCCCTAATGGCAGCCGGGGTTTTGTACTTTGCCAGTGATCAAGGACAGAAGGCTGTCAGAAACGCGTTTGTGCCGTTTAGACTGATTGAAGTTGGGAGCTGTTTCCTCTGCAACCCTGCAATAAATAGAAGGTGTTAATCTCTCCGTGTGTAGGCGTTTTCCACGAAGGGCAACTTTGTGGTGATGATGTTAGCGAGCTGGTCCGGCCGCGAAAACGCCCCGCTGCTCATGAAAGCGGCCCTGCTGGCGCTGGCTAAATCCAGGATGCTGAGAGGGACGGAGAGTCCATGATTTGTGGGGGTGAGACAATGGCAGTGCAGACAGTTTCCCCACTTTGCAATCAACCCACTTGGGTAAAAGACTTGTCGTTATCTTCCAAAACATGGCAGCACCCACTGAGGAGTATTATGGGGAACTACAGGTACCATAAGGCAATGCGGCTACACGCCCACTGGGGCGGGACTCAACAACCTTTTTAAGGAGTTCCCTAATGGCAGCCAGGGTTTTGTACTTTGCCAGTGATCAAGGACAGAAGGCTGTCCGAAATGCGTTGACCATTTAGACTTGATTGAAGTTGGGAGCTGTTTCCTCTGCAACCCACAATAAATAGAAGGTGTAAATCTCTCCTGTGTGTGGCGTGCTCACGAAGGACAGCTTTGTGGTGATGATGTTAGCGGCTGGTCCGGCCGCGAAAAGGCCCCGCTGCTTATGAGCGGCCTCTGCAGCGCTGGAAATCCAGGATGCTGAGAGGACGGAGAGTCCATGATTGTGGGGTGAGATAATGGCAGTGAAGACAGTTCCCCACTTGCAATCAACCAACTTGGGTAAAAGACTTGTCATTATCTTTAAAACATGGCAGCACCCACTGAGGAGTATTATGGGGAACTACGAGTACCATGAGGCAATGCGGCACACACGCCCACTGGGTGGGACTCGACAATCTTTTTAAGGAGTTCCCTAATGGCAGCCAGGGTTTTGTACTTTGCCAGTGATCAAGGACAGAAGGCTGTCCAGCAACGGTTGGCCATTTAGGGCAGATTGAAGTTGGTAGGCTGTTTCCTCTGCAACCCACAATAAATAGAAGGTGTTAATCTCTCCTGTGTGTGGCGTTTTCACGAAGGGCAACTTTGTGGTGATGATGTTAGCGGCTGGTCCGGCCGGCGAAAACGCCCGCTGCTCATGAGCGGCCCTGCCAGCGCTGGAAATCCAGGATGCTGAGAGGACGGAGAGTCCATGGTTGTGGGGTGAGACAATGGCAGTGAAGACAGTTTCCCCACTTGCAATCAACCCACTTGGGTAAAAGACTTGTCATTATCTTCAAAACATCGCAGCACCCACTGAGGGAGTATTATGGGGAACTACGAGTACCATGAGGCAATGCGGCACACGCCCACTGGGGCGGGACTCAACAACCTTTTTAAGGAGTTCCCTAATGGCAGCCAGGGTTTTGTACTTTGCCAGTGATCAAGGACAGAAGGCGTCCGAAACGCGCTTGGCCATTTAGACTGATTGAAGTTGGGAGCTGTTTCCTCTGCAACCCACAATAAATAGAAGGTGTTAATCTCTCCTGTGTGTGGCGTTTTCACGAAGGGCAACTTTGTGGTGATGATGTTAGCGGCTGGTCCGCCAGCGAAAACGCCCCGCTGCTCATCGAGCGGCCCTGCGGCGCTGGAAATCCAGGATGCTGAGAGGACGGAGAGTCCATGGTTGTGGGGTGAGACAATGGCAGTGAAGACAGTTTCCCCACTTGCAATCAACCCACTTGGGTAAAAGACTTGTCATTATCTTCAAAACATCGCAGCACCCACTGAGGAGTATTATGGGGAACTACGAGTACCATGAGGCAATGCGGCACACGCCCACTGGGGCGGGGCTGGACACAACCTTTTTAAAAGGAGTTCCCTAATGGCAGCCGGAGGATTTGTACTTTGCCAGTGATCAAGGACAGAAGGCTGTCCAGCAGCGCTTGGCCATTTAGACTGATTGAAGTTGGGGAGCTGTTTCCTCTGCAACCCACAATAAATGAAGGTGTTAATCTCTCCTGTGTGTGGCGGCGTCTACTGAACGGCAGCTTTCGTTGGTGATGATATATATATATATATATATATATATATATATATATATATATATATATATATATATATATGCATGCACACTCGACAACTCGCTTTGACAACAAGGAAAGATGACGCTTTGTGAAAAGATGTGAACAATACTGCAGGGCAGCCCTAATGCATTAGGGTAGCACGACAATAAAGGCACTTTAAAGCTTTCCAAGAAGTGTTGACTTCCATGCGGTCTTCCATGCTGTCAAACGAGGTGTGGGGAGCGAGTATCATGGACTTATTTAGCTTCAGAGATTTAGCTGAGTCAGTTCCAGGTGGCTAAAAGGTTCCTATGGGAATTACTATTACAAACGCAACCTTATTACATGCCCTAAATTCTCGGTCCCCACTGCACAGATCACCCCCAAACTTTCCCAATCAATAGTACCCACGTGAGCACTTTTGTGGCAAAATTTCATGCAGATTGGTCAAACGACGCCAAAGTTATAGCCAAGTCAAAAAATGCTTTTCCTATGGAAACTAGGTCCTAACTATAACTGCCTACTAGTGACACGCAAGTAGGTGCAATATATATATATATATACATGCGCTCCGACAACTCGTTTGACAACAAGGAAGATGACGCTTGTGAGCAGATGTGAACAATACTGCAGGGCAGCCCAAATGCGTTAAGGGTAGCACGACAATAAAGGCACTCTTAAAGCTTTCCGAGACGAGCCGACTTCCATGCTGTCAAACGAGGTAGTGGGAGCAGATATTATGGATTTTGCTGAGTCCGTTCCTGACAAAAAAGCCAAGGGCCAGATGTACGACCCTCATTTTGCGACCCGTTTGCGCATGCAAAATGCAAATAGGCCCTATTTAGCGACTCACTATTAGGAAGGAGCGTTCCAAGGACTGTCCCTTCCTACTAGCCAGTCAGAGCCCTATGCAAGACTGTTTAGCGACACGCAGTTGCCGGTCGTAAAACAGCTGCAGTTTACCACCCTGCTCCAGAAGGGTGGTAAAGCACTCGCAGAGCCGGGAAGGGGTCCGCAGGGGACCCCTTCCCCTTTGTGAATGCAGGGGAAAATATTTTTTTAGGGGCAGGCAGTGGTCCCAGGGACCACTACCTGTCCTTAAAAAATGAAGCAAAAACGTTTTCATTTCCACTTCTTTTTTTAAATGCAGCCTGTTTTCCTCTAGGAAAATGGGCTGCATTTAAAAAAAAAACTGCCTTGCTGTTAAAAGCAGTCCCAGACATGGAGGTCTGCTGAGCCCGTGCAGGCCACCATACCTGGGAGGTCAGCCATTTCCCAATGGGGTCACAAATTGCGAGTGCTTCATTAATCATTCATGAGGCATGCAATTTGCGACCCCCATTGGGGAATCGCAAACAGTGTCTGATACACTGTTGTACATTGTGATTTGCGACTGCGCAAATTGCGACTCGCATTCTCGCAATTTGCGAGTCGCAAATCACAATGGTCGTACATCTCGGCCCTTAGTGAGAGAAAACACAAGTACGCCCCCAGAGGGCAGGCAGAGTGCTGAGGCTCCCGCCCCGGCTGAGAGCAGACTTCAGATCTGTTTCCCGGTCTGCAGTTAAGTGCGGGTCAAGGGGAACAGATCTGAATATTGTTCCTGCCCCCAGGGAGCAGCATTTTTAGCTGCTCCCTGTGAGCGGGGGCTGGCTGGATGCGGAGGGGCTGGCTGGGGCCGTGGGGGCCGCAGGGGCTTTGGGGCTCCCCCCACACTTTCCAGCAAGGGAGATGGTGGTTGCTCCCTCGGTGGGGCACCCAGGGCACCCACTCTTTGTTGGCCGGGGTTCTGGGGATGGGGTCCCTGGGGACTGAACTGCGGCCTAGGGAGGGAGACCGTGGATGGGCTGCCTTTGGGGGGTTGGCCACGGGGACTGGCTGCAGGCCAGGCCTTGTGGGCAACCCCCACCACACATGCGACCAGGTCCTGTGGCCAGCCCGCTGCCACACACGGCCAAAGGCCATGCACGTCGTGAGGCTGGCTGCATGTAGGAGATTGGCTGCTTTCAGGGAGTGTGGCTGCAGGGCCTGGCAGCCAGCCTCCCTCGCACAGGGCACAAGGCCGTTTGGGGGGCGAAGTTGAGTTGATAATTTTTCTATGTGGTCTGACCTAATAAATGCAATGTTCCTTATTGATCCTTTTTGTTCCGTTGTTCACGTGGGACACCTGGCACATCATGCACTTGTATTTAAGAAAATACAATAATTTTCAACACAACTATTATTCTATTACTACTTTCCCTACTGCATCCTTGAACAGTACAAATGTATTCTGCCATTGAGCATGTTTGACATTGTTTATTCGTACACATCCCTAATTAAAATCAGCTGTTGTTTTGATATTGCTTCACACCCCTGGGTCTTACTGAGTAGGGCTGCCCTTGCTTTCTGCTAGAACTTTCTAAAAGTGGCATTTCCAAAATAGTAATTTGAAATCTGCTATACCATTACATTGGATTTTAAATTTACTATTAATTTGAGTCCTTAAATTGTTGTTTCTAGCTATACCCAAATCCGAGAGCTATACATTATAATGTGATATAAAGTCACTCAATGCTTTGCTATGGGAGAGCTAGCCTTGTCACCATGAAAAACGACTTTAAAGATTTTTCACTGTAATGTCATGTACAAACTTAGGTACACATGTCCTACTTTTTAAATACCATGCACCTTGCCCTCTGAGCATTTACCTCCTACTTTAGGGGTGGATGATAAGTATTAAAAACAAAGGTTTAGGCCTGGTAAATGGTTTATTTTGCCAGGTAAAATTTTCAGTTTTAAAACTGCACACTCAGGCTCAGGGGACAGGCCTGAAGACATTCTTTGCATTGTCACTTTAGTGAAGTGCACAATCGGTGTTGCAGTCCACTATTGATATTTAACTTACAGGCCCAGAGTACACTGGGTACCATATACTAGGGACTTATAGGTAAGTTAAATATTTCAATTAGCATTTTGTAACCCATTTGCCAAGTTTTTAGGGATAAGACCACTGGCAGTTGAGCCTGGTTAGCTGGGTCCTAGTGTACAGGGTCTAAAAACCAACAGCATCAGTTAAAAAATATGAGAGTGATCATGCAAAAGAGTCATTTTCTTACACTGAACATCTGCATATATGGTGTAAACCAAGGCATTTTTTCATGTGTATTTGGTTTAACATATATTTTTAATCAAAACCGGAATGCATGGGATTAAATTTGTGCAGCACGGTATTAAGTCACTCATCTGTAAATTCATTGTTACATGATACAGGAAAAAGTATTTTTCTCATGTTGCTTTGCTGTTCTGTGGTACTTAAATTGGAATTTAACCTTTTCACTTTAGTGATAAATGTGTCAATGTGCATTTGTTAGTACAGTTGCTATGTGTGAGTGTGTGTGTGTGTGTGTGCAGGTGTGTGTGAGGGTGTGTATGTGTGTGTGTGTGTGTGTTTGTTTGTTGTTCTACCTTAAACCATACACACACACACACACAAACACAAAAAGGTAGACACACACATATATCTGAATAAGGTTAAGTATATTAATATATTTTTTTAATTATTTAGTAGCTCCTTAGCTGTTGACATTTCCACCACCAGTGTAAGCCATGTTTTGATGTTTTGGATGTTTCACGCTTAAATCTTCATATGTTTTTTCCACAAAATGTATCCAACCAAATATAAATATTTTTTCCTACATCTTAGGGAGTATAAAAGGTACCCAGGGTTTGTGGATTTCCTTGAAGCAACTGAGGGAAAAAAAGCCTAAATATTGGCATTTTTTTTTTTTTTTTGAGAAAATGGGAAAAAGTTCTGTGCAAGAAAGTATATGTTTTCTGTTCTTCAAATAATAGCATCAATTAAATGTTTGCAGTGCTAGCATCACTGTCTTACCAGCTTTCCGGAACAAGCAGAGTTAAGCCAATTTTTACATCCGTTTTTGTATTTTACCAAGTAATAGTCAATTTTTCCTCTTTTGTGCTTTCCTACTTGCAGCTTGTAGTGGAAACAGGTGTGAAGCCCATGGGCAAACCCAGACAGCTGTACATTTATGTAAAACAGACATAATTTTAAATTTAGCAAGGGTGAGTTTTGTACATAGCTTGTAGTCTCTTAAAAAAATTAGACATTGAAATACAAAAAGGGAGAAAAAAATTGCAGACAATGTTTTTATCTTGAATTTTTTGCCTCAGTGGCCAATTTACAAAAGCAACATATTGTTTTGTCTGTACGATCCTTTTGGTCACATGGATATAGTGTTTGATGATTGTCCCAAAACATGTGACAACCAGAGCTAACAACTGAGCCACAGCTGACAACGATACGTTCTATGCTTCGTGGAAAACCCTGGTCTTTCTACCCATGGGTGGAGGGATGTGGAGTTGAAGGAAAGACTGTGGGCAAGCACCCCAATCTGGCCCCCTGCAGGGGCAGGAAGACTGGATTTAGCCATTGTGGGTGGGAGCACTAGCCCTTGCAGAAAACGCCACTTCCAACCCCTGAAATCACAAAATACTTGCTGTCTAGTGAGCTTCCTAGGATTGCTTTTAAATTCCGTAAACATATCTTACTCCCAGCTTCAAAAGTAAAAAGTAAAATACTTCCACTTCAAAGTCTTATATGGATCTAGTGTCCTGATGACTAAGAACTGGGCCAATTATGCACTATTAAGAGTAAGTACCAGCTATGCAAGCAGCTTCTCTGCTCTATTCTGATTATTCTGATGTGCCTTCAAGAAAAGCAGGTGGAAGGGAGGCTGATGAAGCTGCATGATCCAAAAGATATTTTACAGAGACTGAGTGATTCAATTCAACTCAAATCATTATAGGCCTGATGGAAAAACTTTATCTATTCAAGATCCTTCATATAACGCATGCCCCAAATAAATTTCTGACAAGCTCCTTAACTACCAACCTTTTTCTTCCCTGTCTCTTGCTGCTTTGTTTGCAGGACTCTCATGGATGGTTGAATCTTTCCCTTCTTATGTCCCAAATGCTGGAATCTACTTCTGCATGCTCTACACACTCAAGTCAAAGTTTTGAGAATGTTTGAAAATTCATCTTTGTGGGAAAAAAAGCTTGTTTTGCTTCTTCAGCTTTTGGTATACTGCAACTAACCTAATTTTAAAGTGCCACGACACCCACTGGAGTTACCAATTATGCTCTATGAAAGGATAATTGCTTAATCACCATTATCATCATTATCTTTCTAAATAAAACTTACATTGTCTTCTGCTTTTCATCAAATTGAAAAGTTAATAAAGTATTTTTTTATTATTTTTTTGAAAACCGGAATACAAAGAAGCAAAAGATAAAAAAACATACTAACTTACTAAACTAACTTAACCGTTACACAAACATTCATATCATTTGCCACTTAAGGCTCGTGCAAAAAGTGCAAAACTATACTCTATCCCTTTTCAAATAACTTACCCTCTGCTATTTCACCGTAGAACATTTCTCTTAATTCTCATAATTTTTCTCAACAATCTTTTCTATTCTATTGATGCGGGTGGGGTAGCTGAAGTTTTCCAAGACTTCAGAAACAGAGGAAGAATGACAAGTCACAACATAAAACCTACAGATTTTCCTCTCAATGGACTTTGACAAACCTGCATCTTGCAACCCCTCACCTTAATTTGGATGACCAGGAGGGATTTTTGGCCCAATCAGGATAAACAATGGCCTTCCACAAACAAACCACCCTGGACAGCACCAAAATATAATGCCCCAGTCAGCTGCCATTTGAAAAGCACCATCGCCACGTGCAGGCATCTCGGATTTTTGGAATATAATGCAAATGTTGCATACTGGGGTTTTGGAGCATTATTCAATCTTCAAACCACTGCTTAACCATCTCAAAGAAAAGACTGGGATGGAAATAACCTAGTTTGCTCCAAGGCTCTTCTAATTGCGTCAAGGCAGAAGACACAAACAAAATTATCTGAAGATATATTAAAGAAACTGAATTGGCAGCCTGGTTGCAGAACAGTAGTCGTGCCTGGTCAGTCATATTCTCTCATATTCTGATTCCAAGAAGCCCTTGAAGTTAGTTTAAAAAGACCCCAGCTAGCTTGAAACCAAATATAAACTGCATATTTAACAAGGATTTGACCTCCCAAAACTCAAAACACTGGCGTAAGTAATCTGTAGTTAAGTCTTACTCCTGTTTTTATTACTTATGCTTGCATCCTCTAAATGGGTACATTCTCTTGGAACTCAGAGACTCTGGGTTCCAGAGAACGGCGGTTGACTTCAGTCTGTTTCCTGAAGCGGCCGGGGGTACTGCAGTCTGATTTAATAAAGAGTTATTTGCCCTACGACGTTGCCAGCCACTTACTTCATAATCCTTTCCCACAACGCTAATCCTTTTCCCACCATGCTGAATACCGGAAGCCAAACATCTGAGGAGGAGTATGCATTACTGCACAGTAAGTAAACTCATGGAATTGTTGTTTTTTCAACCTCAGAAATACTAGATTCCATTTCTGTTGTTTTTAATTTGAGATTCTGGAATTTGAAACAGTATATTTAGGATGTCTGGTTTTAGGTTTAAACCTATAATAACTGATAAAGCCCCACCGAAAGGAAAATAGCCATCACCGGTGTAAACATATAAACACTGAAAAAACACCTTGTTACCACAAACTGAGTGCCATTCAAAGAAAGGAAAAGATGAGTGAAAGAGTCATTTTTATTTCTTCCTGAAGGGGCCAACACAATGTAACTTTGTTAGTGCAAGGGAGCATCAAGAAAGACTGGGCTAACATTATTCTGCTTGAGTTTTGTTGTTTAGGGATGTCACTAAAACATTGTCTCTTCTTCCTTCTGCTTTTTCAGTTTTGTGGTCTTTGGTCTAAAGATGCAGTGTTGAGAAGCATGTTTTAGGTCTTATTTAGTTATTTTATAAACTGTAGAGAATCGGAAATATCAAAATCATATTTGACATTTTGGCTTCATATGATTTCACTGATAGGTAAAATGGCTGGTTTCATAAGAATCTTTCCTAATATGTACCATCACATTTACCCACAGACAGAGAATGGGTGAAATCCTTTTGATACATCAGCCCCCTTTCTAGTGAGTCAGCATTGATTGTAAGTGAATTGCCAAACACCCCAGTGTTACATTCAATGTAAGATGTAGTGACGGGTATATGTGAAAAGAATGTTGTCAGCCAAGCATCTGAGATAGTGGTGAAAACATGACACCAGGCGTTTGGTAAACATGGAAGGCAGTGTCACTTGGAATGCTGCTTAAAAAAGTACCTACCAAGTTCAAAAAAGTTGGAGTGATATTGTTTGTATTTGCAGTAATTCAGCTAACGTGATATGAAAATGTTGTATGATGGCCTGTCAAAATGAATACCTGAGCTGAAGTGCTTCCCCGTAAGAGATCCTTGTCACTTGCTAGATGGTATGCTGAAAGCTTCTTTACAATCTTCCAGAGTTAATGAAGAATGCTATTGACTTTGTAGTCCATTCTGGTGCAGTAAAAATGTATTTGGACCTCATATACCCTGGTACACACGCTTATCTATACACATGCACTATCAGTGCAGAAAGCAAGTAATAATTAAAATTAAATTAAAATTCCATAAACACCGGAAAAACACTGTTTCTGTTGTTGTTTTTAATGGTGCAAAAATGTGTTACCACTGATAACCACTGGTTTTTAAGGTATCAAAAACTGAAAAAAACCCCACCGGAATTTACCAAAAATAGAAACTGGAAAACAGGAAAGTTCTAAGTATATTCCATTCAAAGGGTGTAAGTCCATCATCTACTGTGGAACCAGGAAGCAATGTTACAACTTCCAAAATCTGAAAAGTTATCCCTTATTCACTCAATCACTTTGTAGTTTTCTCCTTACACGATTGTCACACCCACCCACAGGAGGAGCACGCTGCACGAATGACCGTTTTTATATATTTGAATATATATATATATATATATATATATATGTATATATATATATACCTACTGGCGGTCGCCAGTAGGTAGTTATAGTTAGGACCACGTCTCCATAGGAAAAGCATTTTTTGATGTGCTTATAACTTTGGCGTCGTTTGACGAATCTTTATGAAATTTTCCAAAATTT
>CAWUFW010029196.1:0-19599 GCA_963921515.1 Calotriton arnoldi | reverse complement strand
GCAACGCTTTTCGCTACAGGGTCTAAAACAGCTGAAAAATATGCAATTGGTCTTTTCATAGTTCCATGTCCTCTGCACCAAAACTGAAAATGCACATCCATCTCTTTCACTGCAATAGCAGCTCAAGAAATCTTTCTCTATAGTCAGGCATTCCCAATGCTGGAGCCTCACACAATTTCGTTTTCAGCTCTCTGAATGCTTTCATTTCTTCATCATTCATTTCAAAAGGATCTTTAACATCCTTCTTTGTCAGTTTCTGCAATGGTTTAGCAATTAGTGAAAAACCGCTTATCCATTGTCGACAATATCCCAACCATTCCCAAAAACATTCTTACACTCTCTTTGTGTCATTGGAGCTCTCATTCCTTGAATCATTTTTTATTCTCTCTGTCGTTACCTTTGCGTCACTCCTTTCTCAATTTTATGCCCTAAATACTGGACTTCTTGTTGACAAAACTGCAACTTTGAAGGGGACACTATGGGAGTCGAATCCGGATTCGGGCCGGAAAAAGCACCGACCGACTCGGAGCCGGAATTAATTCCGACCGACACGTACCTGTGGCGCCCGACCCGCCAAGTACGATGCAAAGCGTGCAAAATCCGACCGACACGTACGGAACCCAAGCCGAACGACCGAGCCGCACGGAAAACAGCAATCCGGCCGGAAAAACACGCGAATCGAACCGACCGACACGCACCCGGAACAAATCCGACCGAAACGTACCCGCGAACTCCAAACCGCAAAGTACGATGCAAGGCGCGAAAACCACGACCGAGTCGTACGGAGGACAAGCCGTACGACCGACACGCATACAAAACTGCGAGCCGAAGTAACACAAAACACCGCGACCGACGCGTACGCAGCATAGAAAATAGCACAAACACAGCGTGAACGAAACGGAGAAGACCGTACGAGACAACTGCAGGGTCCGACTCGGTCACAAGAACGTTTCCAACATGCACAGAAAGTACTAAGGGAAAATACACAAAAAAAGGCCAAACAAGCAATTACAAAGCCAATAAATACTGGGGGGGTGGGGACAGAGAACAAAGACACACCCACAACTCCACCCATATAAAGGACACAAATCCCAACCATGATCCTTTGCAAATGCTATTCACCTGCCAGCACTCAACAGACAGCAACCACACACCCACAGCTCATCCCTCACACAAGCCACACACCATCAGCACACCAACAAATAGCTACCTCACATACACCCAGCAAAACACACACTCACACACCTTCACCTGCACACCAACACACACATCACTCACCATCACCACCCATCACCATGCCCCCAAAGAAGAATCACAAGTTCCTAGATTGTGAATTGGAAGTCCTGGTAGACGAGATCCTCAGGGTAGAGCCACAGCTGTTTGGCGCACTGGTCCAACAGACACCCATCTCCCAGAAAACAAAGATGTGGGAGAGGATCATCAACAGGGTGAACGCACAATCACCATGTCTGCGCACAAAGACTGACATCCAGAACAGGTGGTATGACGTGCGCAGGAGGGTACGGGAGCTGCTGAAGAAGGACTACCTCCTGAGCCAACACACCGGCAGTGGCCCTCCTGCCAAGCCAGTATACCTCAGGCCCTGGGAGGAGAAGGTGCGGGCCATCCTTCCGCCAGTGAGCGTCTATGGACTAGAAAACATCCCAGAGCCTGGTGAGTACACAACAAATGTACACAATATTCTGCCACAATACACACACACATCACTGTCAAGGGGAGAGTCAAACCATGCACTCTTAGCAATTACACAGCAACCAGAACAGAATCATCCCAAAATGTGTATGTCAGTCAGATAAACACAACACATGCCATCTCAAAGTTACATTTAACCGTGTCATCACATGTACAAACACAACTACAACTACAGCTAGGCAGTGGCACAAATATAACTAACAAACACATCCAGACATGTAGCCACCACTACAACACCAACACACAGTGAAGACCACTGAAAGAAAGGAATTCTGTGTATGCTGGGCAAGTCAGTGTAGCCAATAGCATCATGGGAGTCGTAGTCACAGATATTGCTCACCCCCACAACTGTCCCATCAACACCACCATGAACCATGCGCACATCACAGGGAGTGGAAAAGGACTCACAAGATGGCTGACACTGGGTACTGCTGTGGGGAGCACAAGGCCCTGCTGGCAACTGTGCAACAACCAACAGCAGGACACCACTGACTGACATCCTGAGAGACAACTTGCACTCCCTGCAATGGAAGCACGTTCCATGGTGGGATATCTGGCTGGGTGGGAAGGAGGACTCACAGCACTGACCATAGTCACAAGCACCTCCCCTCACACACCCCCTCAACACAAACTCCACATAACCCACCTGGGAGAATGCAATGCCTCACATCCTAACTCAAGATCCCACAAAGAACCACCACCCTGGGTTATGCTGTGTGAAGCACAGGGACACTCTTGGGACTTTTAGCCAAACAACTGCCAGGACAACACTCCCAGCCATCCTGTCAGCACAGGCAGCCCACCCCACAGGGAAGCAGAGTCAAAAGGAAGGAAGGATGGGCATGCTGGGAAGGGGGTGGAGGCAATAGCATGATGGGAGTAGTAGGCACAGATATTGCTCAGCCTCACAACTGGCCCATCAACACCACTCACAACCATGCTCACATCACAGGGAGTGGAAAAGGACTCACAAGATGGCTGACACTGGCTACTGCTGTGGGGAGCACAAGGCCCTGCTGGCAACTGTGCAACAACCAACAGCAGGACACCACTGACTGACATCCTGAAAGACAACTTCCACTCCCTGCAATGCAAGCACGTTCCATGGTGGGATATCTGGCTGGGTGGGAAGGAGGACTTGCAGCACTGACCATAGTCACAAGCACCTCCCCTCACACACACCCTCAACACAAACTCCACATAACCCACCTGGGAGAATGCAATGCCTCACATCCTAACTCAAGATCCCACAAAGAACCACCACCCTGGGTTATGTTGTGTGAAGCACAGGGACACTCTTGGGACTTTTAGCCAAACAACTGCCAGGACAACACTCCCAGCCATCCTGTCAGCACAGGCAGCCCACCCCACAGGGAAGCAGAGTCAAAAGGAAGGAAGGATGGGCATGCTGGGAAGGGGGGTGGAGGCAATAGCATGATGGGAGTAGTAGGCACAGATATTGCTCAGCCTCACAACTGGCCCATCAACACCACTCACAACCATGCTCACATCACAGGGAGTGGAAAAGGACTCACAAGATGGCTGACACTGGCTACTGCTGTGGGGAGCACAAGGCCCTGCTGGCAACTGTGCAACAACCAACAGCAGGACACCACTGACTGACATCCTGAAAGACAACTTCCACTCCCTGCAATGCAAGCACGTTCCATGGTGGGATATCTGGCTGGGTGGGAAGGAGGACTTGCAGCACTGACCATAGTCACAAGCACCTCCCCTCACACACACCCTCAACACAAACTCCACATAACCCACCTGGGAGAATGCAATGCCTCACATCCTAACTCAAGATCCCACAAAGAACCACCACCCTGGGTTATGTTGTGTGAAGCACAGGGACACTCTTGGGACTTTTAGCCAAACAACTGCCAGGACAACACTCCCAGCCATCCTGTCAGCACAGGCAGCCCACCCCACAGGGAAGCAGAGTCAAAAGGAAGGAAGGATGGGCATGCTGGGAAGGGGGGTGGAGGCAATAGCATGATGGGAGTAGTAGGCACAGATATTGCTCAGCCTCACAACTGGCCCATCAACACCACTCACAACCATGCTCACATCACAGGGAGTGGAAAAGGACTCACAAGATGGCTGACACTGGCTACTGCTGTGGGGAGCACAAGGCCCTGCTGGCAACTGTGCAACAACCAACAGCAGGACACCACTGACTGACATCCTGAAAGACAACTTCCACTCCCTGCAATGCAAGCACGTTCCATGGTGGGATATCTGGCTGGGTGGGAAGGAGGACTTGCAGCACTGACCATAGTCACAAGCACCTCCCCTCACACACACCCTCAACACAAACTCCACATAACCCACCTGGGAGAATGCAATGCCTCACATCCTAACTCAAGATCCCACAAAGAACCACCACCCTGGGTTATGTTGTGTGAAGCACAGGGACACTCTTGGGACTTTTAGCCAAACAACTGCCAGGACAACACTCCCAGCCATCCTGTCAGCACAGGCAGCCCACCCCACAGGGAAGCAGAGTCAAAAGGAAGGAAGCATGGGCATGCTGGGAAGGGGGTGGAGGCAATAGCATGATGGGAGTCGTAGTCACAGCTCAACATCCCCCACCCACATGGCCCAGCAAGCTCACACTCACGCATGCACATCCCACAGAGAGTGGAAAGGCCCATCAAAGATGTCTGACACTGGTGCTGTGTTGTGGGGAGCACAAGGGCATGCTGGGAACTGCACACCAACCAACAGCAGGACACCACTGTCAGCCATCTTGCCATTGCTCTCACACCCACACACACTGAACTCCCCACAAAAGCAAGTAAGTATGGGAATGCTGGGAAGTGGGGTGGAGGCAATAGCATGATGGGAGTCATAGTCACAGACATAGCTCACCCCCACAACTGTCCCATCAACACCACCCTGAACCATGCTCACATCACAGGGAGTGGAAAACAACTGACAAGATGGCTGACACTGGCAACTGCTGTGGGGAGCACAAGGCCCCGCTGGCAACTGTGCAACAACCAACAGCAGGACACCACTGACTGACATCTTGAAAGACAACTTTCACTCCCTGCAATGCAAGCACAGTCCATGGTGGGATAACTGACTGGCTGGGTGGGAAGGAGGGCCGGCTGTCAACCAAATACAACCAATGCAGACCATGTTCACACCCCAACAAATACATAGAAATGCCCAAATAATGCAGGACAATGTGCTACACCAATATCAACCCCTGACTGTGACAACTTAGGACAATGCAATGTACAGGCCCGCACCCAGAGGCACAGTCACAACTGTCAGGTGTGTCAACCATTGATGCCTGCAGAAACATAACATACATTGTGTGTGTCTCCCAAAAACAGGTGATGATGGGGACACAGCAGCAGACGCTGAGGAGTCCCAGTCCCAGGCTCAAGAGGATACGGAGCTCACTGGTGTCGAACAGCCTCTGCCCTCCTCGGATGAAGAAGACCAACCTGGCACCTCCGGTGCAAGTCAACATGCAGCACCAGCAGGACCACCAGCTGCAGCACCAGCAGGACCACCAGCTGCACCCCCTGCACCCACCCCTCCAACGACTGTCACCACAAATACCATCCCTGCCGACATGGACAGAACAAGGAGCACCACCAGCACAGGGACCCTGGACCAACGTGGGGCCATGGACACCACCACCACCACCAACCCCCAAGGGGGACCAGGGTCATCTGTGCGTGCCACTGCACGCACTGCACATGTCGGCAGGGGTGGTGGGAGGGGTGGGAGACAGAGGTCGCTGCTTGCAGAGGTGTCTGGTGTGCATGATGACCCACAACTGGCACGCATAGCCGATGCGTACCAGTCCAGCACCGGAGATCTCAGCCAGGTAGTGGGGCTCCTCAGGGACATCAAAGAGCAGCAGGCTGCCCATCATGCCCGCTTGGACTCACACATGTCCCGCGTGGAGTCCAAGTGGGACACACTGCAAGAGATGACGGCGGTGCATAGGGACATATTACAATGCCTCCGCCAGATGACCAGCAACCAGTCTACACCTCCCTGTGTGCCAACAACATCTGGTGCTGAAACAACTGCAACTGCCACAGGGAGGGAGGATGACTCTGGCGGAGAGTCCCCTGCACCGCAGCAGCCTGTACTTGAGGGGCCCCCCAAAGAAGAGGGGTCGTCCGAGGAGGGGCAAGTGAGAGGCCGATGGCCAAGTGCAACCCCCAGGAAGCCTGAACCTGTTCTGGATGATCACCTTTGTGCGCAAACTGTTCACCCTGTTGACGGCAACACAACTCCCACACATGACATGGGGAGTACAAGTTGGACCAATGTCTCAGACAACTGTGGCCCCGATACTGGGGATTTTGTCTACCAGGACTTTCAATTCATCTAGGAACTTCTGATTGCAATATAAATGTACAGCACTAACCATCCTGTGCACTATTCACACAAATGTATCACAATAAACACACTAATACACCATACTTGCCTCTGTTGTGATTCCAACGTGGGTGCTGTCATGGGGATGATGAACTGCAAAATTACACTGTGTATGCGAACTGCAACAGCAAGTACAACACAGGCATGTGAGTAATGGCAACGTGACACATATGAGGGAGACACACCACCAGGGCTACACAACACATACACACCTAGGCCATCTGACTCATTGCCTACACTGATGTTGCCAGGAAAGACGGTGCAATGCACAGACACCACACCTATTCCCAGTTGTAGTCAAGTAGCCCACAGGTGCAGTAAGCAAATGGCAGTCAAATGTGTGACCACAGACAACGCACATCACAAAGTGAAGCACAGGTTTATTACACAGTTGCAACATGTCGTAACCACTACAGATGCAAGGTAATCCCACCTGGCAGCGGGCACACAGTCAACAACTGTAGAAGGAAGGAAGTCCATGGGTGTGGCGCACATCACCTGTAGGGACACAACAGCTACCACCCTGGAAGTACAATGACGTCGTCGGTGGACACAGTTGACCAAACGAATCTGAAAGTACCCTGTGAAGGACAGAAATGACACACAGTCAAAAGCAATGGAGAACAGGACAGAACAGCAAAACTCATGCACAATACATGTTACAAGATACCCACCCAGAACCAAGTTAGCATGTCAACACTGTTGGGGAGTACAGACCACCTGTAAGCACACATCGCTACACACATCCAGTCAAGTAGCCCATGGACACACTCCAACAGCACCAGAGCACCACCTACACATATCATGCCAACTCACATCATTGACATGACACCTCAGGATACTCACATTCAGCTAAAGAAGTTGGTGATGAGCTGTGTGCGGACATCACCATCATCATCATCATCACTGGCATCGTGGTCCAGGCCAGGATCCTCCACAGGTGGCGGATGTTGGTCATTGTCATCCTGGATGAGAGGCAACTCCTTCCGCACTGCCAGGTTGTGGAGCATGCAGCAGACGATGATAATCTTGCACACCTTCGCTGGGGCATATGGGAGGGACCCTCCTGTCTTGTCGAGGCAGCGGAAGCGGCTCTTCAGGAGACCAAATGTCCGCTCAATCACTCTCCTGGTCCGACCATGTGCCTCATTGTAGCGCATCTGGGCTGGTGTCACAGGGTTCCTGAGGGGTGTCAGCAACCACGGCATGTTGGGGTATCCCGAGTCACCTACGGACAGACAAGTGCACATTAGCTGACTTGGAAAAGTGGGCGGAATACTACAGATCAGATCACACACAATGGCACAAAGTCAGTACACACCGACAAGCCAGGCACGCTGGTTCTGCATCTGTGCCATCATCCTGGGGATGCGACTACTCCTCATCACAAAGGCATCGTGTGCTGAACCAGGGAAACGGGCACACACGTGTGAGATGGTCATATCTGCAAGACACACCACCAGTGCATTGACCGAGTGGTAGTGTTTGCGGTTACGGTAGGCCTGTTCATGTGCCTGTGGTGGTACCAAAGCCACATGTGTCCCATCAATGGAGCCAATGACATGCGGCATCCTCCCCAGGGCATAGAAGTCACTCTTCACGTCAGTGAGTCGTTGCAGTCTAGGGAAATAGATGTACCGGTTCAGGTATAGCAACATTGCCTCCAAAACATCGCGGAGCACACGGCTGAACATGGTCTGTGACATCCCACCAGCAGTCGCCACAGTATGTTGAAAGGTACCGGTGGCAAAGAAGTGTAGGGCTGCCATCACCTTCACCTTGGGGGTCAGCGCTGTAGGATACGGCCGGCCAGGCTGCAAATGTGGGGCCAACTGCACTGCCAAATCCTCAATCAGCTGCCTGGTGAAGCGGTACCGTCGGATGCTGTCCCGTTCCACCATCGTTGCCAGGTCTGGGAATGGTCTATGGACAGCAGGAGCCCTGCAGTGCAGAGGAGAAGAAAGCAAGATTGTCAGTCACCCCACATATGCGGCATTGAACACACTCAATATCACATCATACATCATTATGAGGCACAACTACATGAAGTGTGCAGTTCCGTAAGGACATGTATGGTACATACATGGCCAACATCTGTCATCACGGTTCAACAAGTGGCATCAATAAGTCCCAGGTTGGCCCATTGGATATCATGAGGCCGTGTCACAGTTCCCATCTCCTGCTGCCATGTCACAATCACCCCCCACAGTGACATGTGAGGACAGATGTGCCCCAGGCATCACAGCTCAACGACAGGTACATTCCCAGGGACCCTGTATTGCCACATGGACACTGGCATTACATGGAGTATCATGTATACACCACAGCAAAACAACCATGACCCCCACAGGTAGTGGTTCCACTTGCCTCTGCAGGACAGACATGGACGTCTGTGACACACACACGCACAACATCAAAGTCCATGCACACACAACGTGGATGTGGAGACTGTCTCCCATTGTGCACATGAAATCAGAGACATTGTAAACACTACATGCACACAGACTGTGGAGGACCATCACTATTGTGCCACTGGGTCACCCTGGCTCAAACATACCGTCCCACATGGGACTCACGGGGTATGTGACATGACATACACATACACCACCGTGAAATGTGACCATGGCACATGCTCAGATATGAACAGTTGCACATCACAGTGGTCATGTACACGTAACACCCAGGATCCTGTCCCCATGAACACGTGCACAGCCTGGGGGTGGCTGCCCCCAGGTGACACCCACAGGACAACATGTACACCAACATACACACAATAGGAAATGCAGCCTTACATGCCTTATGATACAGTTTGGACAGGCTGTGGTGTTGTAGGTGTGCCCCTCACTCCCTGGGAGCTATTTGTGGCTGGCATATGTTCATCTGAGACAGGCATGGTGACATATGCCAGTCACTTGTACAGGGATGCGTTGAACAGCAATGGACCGATCGGTGCACCCGGCCGGCCCATTGCATTCAATGTGTGCGGGTACGCGTTGTACCCCTGTACGCGTTGAACCGCAATGGACCGATCGGTGCACCCGGCCGGCCCATTGCATTCAATGTGTGCGGGTACGCGTTGTACCCCTGTACGCGTTGAACCGCAATGGACCGATCGGTGCACCCGGCCGGCCCATTGCATTCAATGTGTGCGGGTACGCGTTGTACCCCTGTACGCGTTGAACCGCAATGGACCGATCGGTGCACCCGGCCGGCCCATTGCATTCAATGTGTGCGGGTACGCGTTGTACCCCTGTACGCGTTGAACCGCAATGGACCGATCGGTGCACCCGGCCGGCCCATTGCATTCAATGTGTGCGGGTACGCGTTGTACCCCTGTACGCGTTGAACCGCAATGGACCGATCGGTGCACCCGGCCGGCCCATTGCATTCAATGTGTGCGGGTACGCGTTGTACCCCTGTACGCGTTGAACCGCAATGGACCGATCGGTGCACCCGGCCGGCCCATTGCATTCAATGTGTGCGGGTACGCGTTGTACCCCTGTACGCGTTGAACCGCAATGGACCGATCGGTGCACCCGGCCGGCCCATTGCATTCAATGTGTGCGGGTACGCGTTGTACCCCTGTACGCGTTGAACCGCAATGGACCGATCGGTGCGCACCCATTGTCAATGGCCTAGCCTGGCAACGGACGCGTTTTCGAAATTCGAACGAGTCGGTTGCTGGAAATTCAGTTGGTCACCCACAACAATGTTGCAAAATCATGTATGTCATGAAGTTGAAGATTTGAAGGATGCTGTGGGCGTGTATTGGTGCTGCTATTCCATGGATTGGCCAGATTCAGAAGATGCAAACGACTTGGACCTATCACTTTGGACACATGGGACAGTATCTGCCTCTGCAGCACATATATATTGCTGGCTGTTCCCCTGAGAGCTCACTTGCCTGCACTACATGCTCCAGGACGACATCTGCCACTGCACTGCTGCTGTCTCTGCCCCCTCTGGACCCTGCAATGGCACGTACTGTGGAGAGAGCCCCAGCCTTCAGCCTTGAGGAGAACCAGGCCCTGCTGGACAGCCTACTTCCACAGTACAGCAAGCTGTATGGGACACCAGGGGAGCAGGTGAGTGTTCTGTGCACTGCCTTTCTGAATGTGCATTTTGTCTGACTAGCAAGGCTGAAAGTCTGCACGCCACTGGCTAGCAGGCTCACTGAGTAGTTGTCACCCCCCATAGTGTGTAGTGACATGCACTGGACAGGTATGGTGCAGTGACAGTGCATTTGAACAAGGTTTTACTTCCCATGCAATGATACCATGTAGTGACTTCTGGCAAACTGTCCATGGGCAGCGTTGCACTGCCTGTGTACATCATGTGCCCCTGTGATTGAGACATGTATATACAACTGTGTCATGCACGGATATGTTGCATGTGTAGTAATGGCCTTTTCACTTTGTCATCCTCACAGGTTAATGCCCATCGGAAGCAGGAGATCTGGAAGGACATCGTCCGGGCTGTCCGGTCCGTGGGGGTCTACAAGCGCCGGATCCGCAACTGCCAGAAGAGGTGGCAGGACCTTCGGGGCTGGACCCGGAGGATTGCACGGGTCCAGCTGAAGCTGTCGCCTCCTCGCAGGAGGGGCGGAACACGGACCCTGACCCCCACATGCTCCAGATCCTGGCGGTGGTGTTTCCAGACCTGGATGGGCAGCTGAAGGCCAGACAGCAGCAAGGAGGGGGTGAGTCAAAGACTGCACTGTGAACTCTGTATTACATGCTATGTGCCCTCCTCTGGCCTGGTTAAACTGCCACAGTACAGCAGTCATGTTGTCCAGGAGCCATGTCCCTCTATTGTGCACTGCCCACTCCTCATCTGATACCCAGGTGTGGCCCTTACATTCAGGGAATTGTGTCACTTGGGACTGTGTCCTTGCAGTTTGCTTCACTCAAGGTGGGGGACAGCATCTGTTTCCCTAACTCTGTTGTGGGCATCATGGGTGGGTCCATTGTTCACACAATGCCTGTGTTTGGACATGTAATCTGCGTGTTGCTTTGATATGCGGTCCACTTGCTGAGCTGAGCCACCACATGTGCCTGGGGTATCTGGCACACACCCATGCAGCGGGTGGGAACAATGTTTGGGCCCCAGGAGTGTGCAGATTACGTGTGTCACACATACATAGCCAGCTATCCACTGTCCAGGGCTCATCCCTCATTCATGTGGGGCAGGACAGTCATGCCTACTCCAGCCCATCCAATACACCTGTACTCCCACTCCCGTGTATCAGCTGACACGTTGTGCGCAGTGATTTGACCCCTCAGGTGTCTGCCTCTGTGTCAGTGTGCTGTGGATTTGTTGCCAGGACTGCTGGGGTGTTTCTCGGTAGGGGCTCAGCATGCCACTGGAGATGTGACCATAGGAGACGATACTTGTGTGTCACATAGGTGTTTGATCAGCTGCCCGTGCAGACTGGGGTATGCGAATGTGAAGTTCAGGCAGCTGTTTCCCATTCACAGCAGATTGTGAGGGGCTCAGGTTCAGAGGGTAGTGTCACAGGTCTCCCATATGTCCAATCGGTATGACCTGGACAGATGAGGGTTAAGATGATGTGTTGTGTGGGGGATGTACATGTGCACTTGTGCAGCTCCAGGACTTGCATTCCCCATGACCTACTATTGTGACACAGTGCAGAGTGTTGTTGTCTGGCTGCCAAGTCATACATCACTGAGACAGTGATGTATGACTTAGCAGTCATGCCTCCGCCATGGCATGTGTCTACTTATTGGTGATCCTGCAGGGGAGTGACATGTGCTACATGCACACCATTGTGGCGATGGCTATCAGGACATGGGTGCATCATGGTGTCTGTCGCTGGTATGCATCACATGCATTTCCTATTTGACTCTGGGCATCCCTTTCATCCGGAAACCTGTACTGACTCAGTGGCAAGAGTTGTGATGTGTGCATGTCCACATGCTACACCGTGTCCTCTGCACTGTCCAACTACTGTGTAGGTGGTGCATGTGTCCACACTGGGGTGTTGCTATCCAACAGACACCAGACAGATGGGTGCAAGGCCATGTGGGATGTGAGTGCCATGGTTGGCATCAGACTGACAATTGGCTTCTCCTGTTCAGTTAGGGCACTTTTAGCAATGTTCAACTAATGATGCCAGGGCTTGCTCTGTAATGTGCTGTGCTCACAGTGGTGTGTGCGTTTGGTGCAGGTGACTGATGTCTGTCTGTTTCCCCATTGATTGCAGATACATCCACGGCCACGGAAGGGGACAGCTCCACGGACCAGGAGGAGCCGGAGAGCCAGACTGGGTCAGCAGCCGAGGAGTGGTCGGAGGGACCCAGTGGCACGGAGGGCGAGGGGAGCCACACCGAGGAGTCCTCAGCAGCATCCACCTCAGCTGAGGACCACAGCGGCTCGGAGGATGACTCCCTTATGGAGGCGGGTGTCAGCAGCCACCACACCCCAGCTAGTGTTGCTGTCCCCGCCACCACCAGCACCACCACCGCCCTCCCATCGGCTCCCATTCCCCAGGTCCGTGGAGGCTCCCATGTTCGGGAGCGTGTCTCCTTCGGGCCAGGCACCGCACCCCCTGCCCCTGTGTCCCCTGCTGCCCTGAGTGAGGAGTCTGTGTACCTCCTTCGCCAGCTCCATGTAGGGCAGACAGCCATGCTGAGTGTCCTCCATGCGCACACCGCTCTGTTGACTCAGCTGGTGTCGTTCATGGAGGGCATCTCATCGGGCATGTCTGACCTACAGAGGGGCAATAGGTCCATGGACTCCTCCCTGACGGCAGCAGTGTCCCTCCTCAGACAGTCCCTCACCCCTCCTGCCTCTGCTCCATCCACACTCCCCAGCACCTTACCCGTCCCAAGCACACACACACCGGCACAGGCACACACCAGCACACACACGTCCAGCACACAGACACACACGCCACAAACAAAACGCACACGCACGCACAGTCAGGGGACTGAAACCAGACTCACAGGGGATGGGGCCCTGGAACACACACACGCATCCACAAGCACTGCGCAGTCCTCAGTTGCCTCTCCCTCCAAAGCACCCTCCCTTGCCTCACCTGCAACCCCAAAGTCACAGCGGCTCTTCCTCTGTGACCTCGGCCTCATCCCCTACGATCCAGCTGCTCCAGCATCCAGGGGGAAGAGGAAGCCCACCCACACGGAGCAGAGTGCCCCTCGCCCCCGGACACCCTCCCCCAGGCGCAGACAGACTGAGGCCCCCACCCGCAAGTCCCCCGGAGTCGTAAGAGCAAGACCCCGCCGCCGCCCTGCAGCTCAGGCACCAGGTCTCCTTCCTCCATCCCTCAGGCCCCCACTCCACAGGTGCCCCCACCACACCCTGCCCCAGGTTCCCCCACCCACAGATATACCATCCCCAAGAGGATCCGGCCTTCTCCCCCTGCCACTTGCTCTCCCGGCACCACACCCCCCGCTGCGCTTGTCTGTGCCACTGATGTGGTGAGGGTGTCCTCCCCCTCTGTCCAGCCCACCTTGCCTGTTCCCCATTCTCCTCCCCTGGAGGTAGGCACTGCAGTGGAGTCCACTACCACCCTGTCTGACTTGGGCACTGCAGTGGCGGACCTGTCCACTCCATCTGCACGGTCCACTGCAGTCGTGCCGGCACACACACCATCTGAGCCATGCCCCCCAGTTGTGCCGGCACACACCATGTCAGACACCTCCACTGCAGTTGTCAGTGGCTCTCCAGCACCCACCACCCCTTCCCTGCCTCCTCCTGGTGAGCCCTGATCCTGTCCCTGCGGTGCCTGGCCTGCCCCCCGGTTGCCCCTCCTAGTGGATTGTCCCTGGTTTTGTGCAGTGCAGGCATGCGTAGGGTGACATCTGCCACTGTCACCCTGTATTGACTTACTTGATGGACTGGCCATTGGCCTTTGTTGGAGCATTACTGTTCTCTGAGTTTTTGGACACACATATGCTGAATAAAGCAACTTTCTGTTCTCTAGTGCTTTTGCTTCTGATGTACATGTTGTTGATGATGCTAACCATGCCCTTGCTGCAGTGATGGTGATATTTGGTCTCATGATAATGAAGTGTTACTGTGCAGGAACACATGTGGTCCAGGGGGAATGTGTCCTATCCTGTGGTGTATCCATGTCATCCTTAGCAGCATCTGAGGGTGTCATGTGTTCAATATTTGGCAATGGGATTTCCTACTTACATTAGCAATTTCACATCTGTGGCTTCCACCCCTGCACATCTGTTGTGCCTGCCATTGTTCAATTCGTCTACTTCCCTGACCGTGTGGCCATCTCCACTGGACATGCAGGTTTGGGCATCAATGGGGAAGGACTCATCTGTGTTGTCAGTGCAACATTGCTATACAAGTGTGTTGGATCTGTGCTGATGATTTCGTTGGCACTCCCATGACCAGGCTGATGTGACGGGAGCCTTCATTTGGTGCTAATTGTTGATTGTGTGACCAAGTGCTCAGCTGACATGATGGGGCCCTACTGAGGCAACATATGGCACAGCTTTCCTCACACAGGAGTGGAGTCCCCTCATGGCAGTGTGTACTCCTGTGACATTGCCTGCGCCCAAGGTGTGTGTTGTATGAGCATGTCTGTGTGTTCACTTCCGTTTTGCTGTGCATGCTGGGATCCCTAGTGTTGTACCTGTTTGTGATGCTTGCTGAGTTGACCTATGTTCCCCCAAAGTCTTCTCCCTGGGTTCTCTGTGGTGTGGGTGCATGGCACATTACTGGTCATCAGGGTGTCACCCATAGGTGTGTTTGCTGTCAGGGCTGAGTTTGTGTGCAGACGCAGATGGGTCACAGTCAGGATTCCCCTTGGCACTTGTTGTTTACACCTGTCATGTGATTTCCAGTTTGTGTTATCTTTCAGTGATTGTGACACGTTGTGTGTGTGACTGCTGGCACTCCTCAGGGTCCGGGCTGCAATGTTGGTAGTTGTCTATGTGTGTTCTTTGTGGGTGACCTTGGCTTCTTCATTGGTGTGTGACTGTGGCTGGGATCCCATTGGTTGGTGTGGTATTGCCGTCATGTCCATGTACAGCGTAGTGTGCAGTGTGTCAGACATTCAGGAGTCTTGTTGAGTGGCCATGTGTGATGTGTTTCTGCACCTTGGTTCCCACCCACCACCCTGGGATTGTCATGGGTGCATGTGCAATGTCACCAGTGCATGTGTGCTTCACTGCTGCACATTGTTGGAGGTCGAGGTGTGTGGTGTTGAGTGTGTGCAGATGAGAGTTGTTGCCCGGCTACACCCCTGCCTCCATGTTGGCCTTGGCTTACTGGCCGTGCTGATTGATTTGTGCTTGTGTAGGTGTGATGGTAGTTTGTTGCTCAGGACACATGACTGTGGTTCACAGTGTGAACGACATTTAGCTTTGTCATCACAGTGGGATTGTAATGCAGCCCAGGGTCACCACATTGTGGGGGCCCTCGGGGTAGTGCTGTGGTGTGTCTGTGTCTTGCTGTGTCAGTTGCTGTTCCTACATGCTTGTGTGACATGTGTGATTTGTGCTCCCTCTCATCTGACAATGCCTGATTGCCCACATAGGGGATTTGGATCCATGAGTTACCTTTGTGTGGCACTGTATGCACATCTGTGTAATTGGTATTCAGGCCTCCTCATGTGTTGTGTGGTTGCCTGGGGACACTGGCACCCCCCCTCACCTGTTGTGTTTGATGTGCAGTGTGGGTCTGCCTGTTTGTGTTTGTGCATCTGCACCACTGCATTGGCATATCTTAGGTGTGCCATTGGCTGTATGTTGTTTGGTGGGTTTCCCCTGCTGTCCCTGGGACTCCTAGGTCATCGGTCAGCACAATGATCATGGTTTGTGTGTCCCATTGCTGCCATGGTATGGTATCTGTTCACCTCACATCTACAGTCTCCACAGGGTATCTGCATTTGTGTGCCCATTGGTGCAAATATGTGGGTCTGCATTCTGATGGTCACTTCTGTCATTGTGTCATTGATGAATGTTGACAGTGTCAGCCCCCATGGGTGTTGTTTGTCTGCACATGGCCAAAGGTATGTCTTATTTGCACTGCAGTATTTGCCTCCCCCAATCTATGTTGCAATGGGACACATGCACTACTTTGCCACTGATGTGTTTTATGTTCTGTGACCAGGAATCATCCATGCAGTTTGGCAGTTGCAGCTTTTTCTTTGTCAACACTTGCATTTTGGTCACAGTGATGATGGGGGTTTGGACCCCATTGCCACAATGTTCAAAATGTGCTTCAGCTATGGGCCCCACACTTACCTTTTGGTGACTGTGATGATGGGGGTTTAGACCCCATTGCCACAATGTTCTGAATGTGCTTCAGCTATGGACCCCCACACTTACCTTTTGGTCACTGTGATGATGGGGGTTTGGACCCCATTGCCACAATGTTCAAAATGTGCTTCAGCTATGGACCCCACACTTACATTTTGGTCACTGTGATGATGGGGGTTTGGACCCCATTGCCACAATGTTCAAAATGTGCTTCAGCTATGGACCCCACACTTACATTTTGGTCACTGTGATGATGGGGGTTTGGACCCCATTGCCACAATGTTCAAAATGTGCTTCAGCTATGGACCCCACACTTACATTTTGGTCACTGTGATGATGGGGTTTTGGACCCCATTGCCACAATGGTCATGGCCTGCTTGCATTGTGGGGGCCACACACATATATGTGTGGCACATGTGATAGGGGGTCACATTGTATGTTCAAAGTCATGTTCAGTGTTGTAGGCATTTGACACAGTCTACACACGCTTGTCATGGTGTTGGGGGGATGTCTTTTTCTTGCATTCCCTAGGTTGTGGTGTGCTGGTTGTGTCATGCATTGTCCATCCTATGAGTGGGGGTGGTGTTGGTGGTAGGCATCCAGCCCCCCATGGGTAGAGGTGGTAGTAGTGACAGGCATCCAGCCCCCCATGGGTAGAGGTGGTAGTAGTGGTAGGCATCTGGCACCCCCTGGCTAAGGGTGGTAGTAGTGGTAGGCATCTGGCACCCCCATGGCTAAGGGTGGTAGTAGTGGTAGGCATCCAGCCCCCTGGCTAAGGGTGGTAGTAGTGGTAGGCATCCAGCCCCCCTGGGTAAGGGTGGTAGTTGTGGTAGGCATCCAGCCCCCTGGCTAAGGGTGGTAGTAGTGGTAGGCATCTGGCACCCCCATGGCTAAGGGTGGTAGTAGTGGTAGGCATCCAGCCCCCCCTGGCTAAGGGTGGTAGTAGTGGTAGGCATCTGGCACCCCCATGGCTAAGGGTGGTAGTAGTGGTAGGCATCCAGCCCCCCTGGGTAAGGGTGGTAGTGGTGGTGGGCATCTGGCACCCCCTGGGTAAGGGTGGTAGTAGTGGTAGGCATCTGGCACCCCCCTGGCTAAGGGTGGTAGTAGTGGTAGGCATCCAGCCCCCCTGGCTAAGGGTGGTAGTAGTGGTAGGCATCCAGCCCCCTGGCTAAGGGTGGTAGTAGTGGTAGGCATCTGGCACCCCCATGGCTAAGGGTGGTAGTAGTGGTAGGCATCTGGCACCCCCATGGCTAAGGGTGGTAGTAGTGGTAGGCATCCAGCCCCCTGGCTAAGGGTGGTAGTAGTGGTAGGCATCCAGCACCCCCATGGCTAAGGGTGGTAGTAGTGGTAGGCATCCAGCCCCCCCTGGGTAAGGGTGGTAGTGGTGGTGGGCATCTGGCACCCCCTGGGTAAGGGTGGTAGTAGTGGTAGGCATCTGGCACCCCCCTGGCTAAGGGTGGTAGTAGTGGTAGGCATCCAGCCCCCCTGGCTAAGGGTGGTAGTAGTGGTAGGCATCCAGCCCCCCCTGGGTAAGGGTGGTAGTAGTGGTGGGCATCTGGCACCCCCATGGCTAAGGGTGGTAGTAGTGGTAGGCATCCAGCCCCCCTGGCTAAGGGTGGTAGTAGTGGTAGGCATCCAGCCCCCCTGGCTAAGGGTGGTAGTAGTGGTAGGCATCTGGCACCCCCATGGCTAAGGGTGGTAGTAGTGGTAGGCATCCAGCCCCCCTGGCTAAGGGTGGTAGTAGTGGTAGGCATCCAGCCCCCCTGGCTAAGGGTGGTAGTAGTGGTAGGCATCTGGCACCCCCATGGCTAAGGGTGGTAGTAGTGGTAGGCATCCAGCCCCCCTGGCTAAGGGTGGTAGTAGTGGTAGGCATCTGGCACCCCCTGGCTAAGGGTGGTAGTAGTGGTAGGCATCCAGCCCCCCCTGGGTAAGGGTGGTAGTAGTGGTGGGCATCTGGCACCCCCTGGGTAAGGGTGGTAGTAGTGGTAGGCATCTGGCACCCCCCTGGCTAAGGGTGGTAGTAGTGGTAGGCATCCAGCCCCACAGGCTAAGGGTGGTAGTAGTGGTAGGCATCTGGCACCCCCATGGCTAAGGGTGGTAGTAGTGGTAGGCATCCAGCCCCCCTGGGTAAGGGTGGTAGTAGTGGTAGGCATCCAGCACCCCCCTGGCTAAGGGTGGTAGTAGTGGTAGGCATCCAGCCCCCCCTGGCTAAGGGTGGTAGTAGTGGTAGGCATCCAGCCCCCCCTGGCTAAGGGTGGTAGTAGTGGTAGGCATCCAGCCCCCCCTGGGTAAGGGTGGTAGTGGTGGTGGGCATCTGGCACCCCCTGGGTAAGGGTGGTAGTAGTGGTGGGCATCTGGCACCCCCATGGCTAAGGGTGGTAGTAGTGGTAGGCATCCAGCCCCACTGGCTAAGGGTGGTAGTAGTGGTAGGCATCCAGCCCCCCTGGGTAAGGGTGGTAGTAGTGGTAGGCATCTGGCACCCCCATGGCTAAGGGTGGTAGTAGTGGTTGGCATCCAGCCCCCCTGGGTAGGGGTGGTAGTGGTGGTGCGCATCCAGGCCCCTGTGTGCATATGTGGCATTGGTGATGGGCATCCCGCCCCTATGGTGCTGCTGTTGCTGGTGTAAGTAAATTCTGCATCCCTCTGTGTGTGTGTGATGTGTCGTGTACGTGTTGTATGTTTTTGTGGTTGGTGTCTGACTTACCTTCTGCGCCGTACGCGTCCGTGCCTGTTCCGGTAGTAAATGTAGAATATTGGTAGGATCGGAACGAAGGGATTCATGGTTGGTTCGTCTCGTTCGTCTTTCTCGTTGCTTCGCGTCGTCCTCGTCGCTGGCGTGTTCGCCTCGTAGCCGTGGATCGTGTTGTGGCGCGAATCGGAGCTTATGTGCGCCTCTCCCGGAAGCTTTGACGTGCCGGACGTAGCGACGGGTTCGGCGCGTACGGAACGCGCATCGTACTTGTCCGGCCGGACGGGCCTGCATTTTCCCTTCCGTGCGACTCGATTCGGCGTTTCCGGATTCGCCTCGGTCGGAGAACAGGACCTGGATTGGGTGAGTACGACTCGGCCGGATTCTATGCTGTTGTGCGCATCGTACTTACTCGTTCGGAATAATGTACGGATCGGTCGGGAAACAGGCATTCGCATGGCTTTTTTCCCGACCGAATGGTATTGGGTGCGCCTCCGACCGAGATCGGAATCGGCCCCT
>CAWUFW010029195.1:0-19601 GCA_963921515.1 Calotriton arnoldi | reverse complement strand
CCTATGGAAGGAAATTCAAGTTACTGGTAAGTACGGATAAAATTACTTTTCAGGATCAGTACTGGGCTCAAAGATGCAGCACTGAGGTCTCTCCTGATAACAGGTGAGTAAATCGGAATTCGTAGTTCTGCTGATTTTAGAGAAATATTTGTATGTTTCAAAAATCGACATTAGAAACGTTTTCAGCAAGAAGCAGGCAATGATATCCTATGGAAGGAAATTCAAGTTACTGGTAAGTACGGTTAAAATTACTTTTCAGGATTAGTACTGGGCTCAAAGATGCAGCACTGTGGTCTCTCCTGATAACAGGTGAGTAAATCGGAATTCGTATTTCGGCTGATTTTAGAGGAATATTATAAAGTTCCAAAACTCCACACTTAGAAGAATTTCCAAGTGAAACCAGTCAATGTTAGCCTATGGAAGGAAATTCAAGTTACTGGTAAGTACGGTTAAAATTACTTTTCAGGATCAGTACTGGGCTCAAAGATGCAGCACTGAGGTCTCGCCTGATAACAGGTGAGTAAATCGGAATTCGTAGTTCTGCTGATTATAGAGGAATATTTGTATGTTTCAAAAATCGACAGAAACTTTTTCAGCAAAAAGCAGGCAATGATATCCTATGGAAGGAAATTCAAGTTACTGGTAAGTACGGTTAAAATTACTTTTCAGGATCAGTACTGGGCTGAAAGATGCAGCACTGAGGTCTCTCCTGATAACAGGTGAGTAAATCGGAATTCGTATTTCGGCTGATTTTAGAGGAATATTTGTATGTTTCAAAAATCGACACTAAGAAACTTTTTCAGCAAAAAGCAGGCAATGATATCCTATGGAAGGAAATTCAAGTTACTGGTAAGTACGGTTAAAATTACTTTTCAGGATCAGTACTGGGCTCAAAGATGCAGCACTGAGGTCTCTCCTGATAACAGGTGAGTAAATCGGAATTCGTAGTTCTGCTGATTTTAGAGGAATATTTGTATGTTTCAAAAATTGACAGAAACTTTTTCAGCAAAAAGCAGGCAATGATATCCTATGGAAGGAAATTCAAGTTACTGGTAAGTACGGTTAAAATTACTTTTCAGGATCTGTACTGGGCTCAAAGATGCAGCACTGAGGTCTCTCCTGATAACAGGTGAGTAAATCGGAATTCGTAGTTCTGCTGATTTTAGAGGAAAATTTGTATGTTTCAAAAATCGACACTAAGAAACTTTTTCAACAAAAAGCAGGCAATGATATCCTATGGAAGGAAATTCAAGTTACTGGTAAGTACGGTTAAAATTACTTTTCAGGATCAGTACTGGGCTGAAAGATGCAGCACTGAGGTCTCTCCTGATAACAGGTGAGTAAATCGGAATTCGTATTTCGGCTGATTTTAGAGGAATATTATAAAGTTCCAAAACTCCACACTTAGAAGAATTTCCAAGTGAAACCAGTCAATGTTAGCCTATGGAAGGAAATTCAAGTTACTGGTAAGTATGGTTAAAATTACTTGTCAGGATCAGTACTGGGCTCAAAGATGCAGCACTGAGGTCTCTCCTGATAACAGGTGAGTAAATCGGAATTCGTATTTCGGCTGATTTTAGAGGAATATTATAAAGTTCCAAAACTCCACACTTAGAAGAATTTCCAAGTGAAACCAGTCAATGTTAGCCTATGGAAGGAAATTCAAGTTACTGGTAAGTACGGTTAAAATTACTTTTCAGGATCAGTACTGGGCTCACAGATGCAGCACTGAGGTCTCTCCTGATAACAGGTGAGTAAATCGGAATTTGTAGTTCTGCTGATTTTAGAGGAATATTTGTATGTTTAAAAAATCGACACTTAGAATCTTTTTCAGCAAGAAGCAGGCAATGATATCCTATGGAAGGAAATTCAAGTTACTGGTAAGTACGGTTAAAATTACTTTTCAGGATTAGTACTGGGCTCAAAGAGGCAGCACTGTGGTCTCTCCTGATAACAGGTGAGTAAATCGGAATTCGTAGTTCGGCTGATTTTAGAGGAATATTATAAAGTTCCAAAACTCCACACTTAGAAGTATTTCCAAGTGAAACCAGTCAATGTTAGCCTATGGAAGGAAATTCAAGTTACTGGTAAATACGGTTAAAATTACTTTTCAGGATCAGTACTGGGCTCAAAGATGCAGCACTGAGGTCTCTCCTGATAACAGGTGAGTAAATCGGAATACGTAGTTCTGCTGATTTTAGAGGAATATTTGTATGTTTCAAAAATCGACAGAAACTTTTTCAGCAAAAAGCAGGCAATGATATCCTATGGAAGGAAATTCAAGTTACTGGTAAGTACGGATAAAATTACTTTTCAGGATCAGTACTGGGCTCAAAGATGCAGCACTGAGGTCTCTCCTGATAACAGGTGAGTAAATCGGAATTCGTATTTCGGCTGATTTTAGAGGAATATTATAAAGTTCCAAAACTCCACACTTAGAAGAATTTCCAAGTGAAACCAGTCAATGTTAGCCTATGGAAGGAAATTCAAGTTACTGGTAAGTACGGTTAAAATTACTTTTCAGGATCAGTACTGGGCTCAAAGATGCAGCACTGTGGTCTCTCCTGATAACAGGTGAGTAAATCGGAATTCGTAGTTCTGCTGATTTTAGAGGAATATTTGTATGTTTCAAAAATCGACAGAAACTTTTTCAGCAAAAAGCAGGCAATGATATCCTATGGAAGGAAATTCAAGTTACTGGTAAGTACGGTTAAAATTACTTTTCAGGATCAGTACTGGGCTGAAAGATGCAGCACTGAGGTCTCTCCTGATAACAGGTGAGTAAATCGGAATTCGTATTTCGGCTGATTTTAGAGGAATATTATAAAGTTCCAAAACTCCACACTTAGAAGTATTTCCAAGTGAAACCAGTCAATGTTAGCCTATGGAAGGAAATTCAAGTTACTGGTAAATACGGTTAAAATTACTTTTCAGGATCAGTACTGGGCTCAAAGATGCAGCACTGAGGTCTCTCCTGATAACAGGGGAGTACATCGGAATTCGTAGTTCTGCTGATTTTAGAGGAATATTTGTATGTTTCAAAATCGACACTTAGAAACTTTTTCAGCAAGAAGCAGGCAATGATATCCTATGGAAGGAAATTCAAGTTAATGGTAAGTACGGTTAAAATTACTTTTCAGGATTAGTACTGGGCTCAAAGATGCAGCACTGTGGTCTCTCCTGATAACAGGTGAGTAAATCGGAATTCGTAGTTCGGCTGATTTTAGAGGAATATTATAAAGTTCCAAAACTCCACACTTAGAAGTATTTCCAAGTGAAACCAGTCAATGTTAGCCTATGGAAGGAAATTCAAGTTACTGGTAAGTACGGTTAAAATTACTTTTCAGGATCAGTACTGGGCTCAAAGATGCAGCACTGAGGTCTCTCCTGATAACAGGTGAGTAAATCAGAATTCGTAGTTCTGCTGATTTTAGAGGAATATTTGTATGTTTCAAAAATCGACAGAAACTTTTTCAGCAAAAAGCAGGCAATGATATCCTATGGAAGGAAATTCAAGTTACTGGTAAGTACGGTTAAAATTACTTTTCAGGATCAGTACTGGGCTCAAAGATGCAGCACTGAGGTCTCTCCTGATAACAGGTGAGTAAATCGGAATTCGTATTTCGGCTGATTTTAGAGGAATATTATAAAGTTCCAAAACTCCACACTTAGAAGAATTTCCAAGTGAAACCAGTCAATGTTAGCCTATGGAAGGAAATTCAAGTTACTGGTAAATACGGTTAAAATTACTTTTCAGGATCAGTACTGGGCTCAAAGATGCAGCACTGAGGTCTCTCCTGATAACAGGTGAGTACATCGGAATTCGTAGTTCTGCTGATTTTAGAGGAATATTTGTATGTTTCAAAATCGACACTTAGAAACTTTTTCAGCAAGAAGCAGGCAATGATATCCTATGGAAGGATAATTCAAGTTACTGGTAAGTACGGTTAAAATTACTTTTCAGGATTAGTACTGGGCTCAAAGATGCAGCACTGTGGTCTCTCCTGATAACAGGTGAGTAAATCGGAAATCGTATTTCGGCTGATTTTAGAGGAATATTATAAAGTTCCAAAACTCCACACTTAGAAGAATTTCCAAGTGAAACCAGTCAATGTTAGCCAATGAAGCAAATTCAAGTTACTGGTAAGTACGGTTAAAATTACTTTTCAGGATCAGTACTGGGCTCAAAGATGCAGCACTGAGGTCTCTCCTGATAACAGGTGAGTACATCGGAATGTGTAGTTCTGCTGATTTTAGAGGAATATTTGTATGTTTCAAAAATCGACACTTAGAAACTTTTTCAGCAAGAAGCAGGCAATGATATCCTATGGAAGGAAATTCAAGTTACTGGTAAGTACGGTTAAAATTACTTTTCAGGATTAGTACTGGGCTCAAAGATGCAGCACTGTGGTCTCTCCTGATAACAGGTGAGTAAATCGGAATTCGTATTTCGGCTGATTTTAGAGGAATAATATAAAGTTCCAAAACTCCACACTTAGAAGAATTTCCAAGTGAAACCAGTCAATGTTAGCCTATGGAAGGAAATTCAAGTTACTGGTAAGTACGGTTAAAATTACTTTTCAGGATCAGTACTGGGCTCAAAGATGCAGCACTGAGGTCTCTCCTGATAACAGGTGAGTAAATCGGAATTCGTAGTTCGGCTGATTTTAGAGGAATATTTGCACAATGGTGAAGGAAGGGGGTGGGGCCTGAGGTGACATGTCTGCAAACACGCCCTGTGGCGCGTTTTAAGTTGGAGAATTAATTCCTCCTCAATCCCGAGGGTCCCTAGGGGCCAACTAGGCCACCAGATACCTCCAGTATGCACCAGAGAGCTGCGTTGCAGAGAGGTGTTCAGAGGCCACGCCACTTTTTACAACACTCTGCAACGCAGCTCCGTGGCGCTTACTGGAGGTACCTGGTGGGCTAGTTGGCCCCCAGGGACCCTCAGGATTGAAGGGGATTTAATTCCCCATCTTAAAACGCGCCACGGGGCCTGTTTGCACACATGTCACCTCAGGCCCGCCTCCCTTCACCACTGTGCAAACGCGCCCGTGGCGCGTTTTAAGTTGGGGGATTAACTCCCCTTGAATCCTGAGGGTCCCTGGGGTGCAACTAGCCCACCAGCTACCTCCATTAAGCGCCACAGAGCTGCGTTGCAGAGAGGTGTAAAAGGGGTGTGGCCTCAGAACACCTCTCTGCAACGCAGCCCCCTGGCGCATACTGGAGGTTCCTGGTGGGCTAGTTGGCCCCCAGGGACCCCCAGTATTCAAGGGGAATTCGTTCCCCCTCTGCAAACGTGCCAGGGGGCGCCTTTGCAGAGTGCTGACAAGGAGGGGGCGTGGCCTCTGGCGCGATCCCGGATTTTTCACACAAAATTTTTTTTTTAAAAGGGGGCTGTGTGGCCCCCCTTTTTTGTAATTATTTTGGGCCCTGGGGACCCCATCCCCCAGGGCCTGACCCCCTTTTATTTTATTTTTTAAAAAAGGTACGGGTAGGGGACCGCGTGGGCCCCCCTCCCGTGGCCAATTTCGACCCGGGGACCCCATTCACCGGGTCATTGCCACCTTATTTTTTTTTTAAATTTTCATGGAGGGGGGCTGCGTGGCCCCCCTCCTAAGGCCTTCTTAGGCCCCGGGGACCCCATCCCCCGGGGCCGGCCTTTATTCTTTTTTAATTTTTTTTATTTGTTATTATTTTTGGGGAGGGGGGCCGCGTGGCCCCCCTCCCGGGCCACTACTTGCCCTGGGGACCCATTCCCCCGGGGCTCCCAGGGACCCCATCCCCCGGGGCTGGCCCTATCCCTTGGGGTCCATGGGGGGACCCCAACTCCCCCACGGACCATGCCGGCTCCCCGCCTCCTGCGGGAGCCGGCATTGCTTTTCCACATGGGGAGCTGCGGACATGCAGCTCCCCATGTGGAAAAGCAATGTGCTTTGGATATTGGAAGCGAGAGCAGGTTTCCCTGCTCTCGCTTCCAATATCCAAAGCAGTTTGCTATGACAGGACGGGAGCCGCGAGGCTCCCGTCCTGTCATAGCAAACTACAGTGTCCCGTGGGTATTCACCCCGGGACACTGCAGGAGCCGGCCCTGGGGGGTGGCTGTCCCCAGGGCCATCAAGGGCTCCAGGAGGGGGGCTGCGCGGCCCCCTCCCATCCTTTGCACAGCCCCGGGTTGGTGGTGGTCCCTGGGGCTCGGGGGTCCCTAACGGACCCCCATATTGAAATATTTAGTGCCCCAGGGAGGTGGCGGTCCCCGGGGCATGTGGGAGGGCCGAGAGCCCTCCTGCACCATTTATTTTTAAAGCCCCGGTGGTGGCGGTCCCCGGGGCTTGGGGGGCCCTAGAGGCCCCCCACATTATATATAAACCCACCCCCCGCATGCCCCCGGGACTTGGCCCACCCGGGGGCAAAATAGCATCGAAGCGCGGGAGACCGCGCTTCGATTTTTTTATTGGCGGGATCCGCGCATCCCGCCGATTTTTTTTTTTAAAAAAAATGCTTTTTTCTGCCCAGGGGGTCCTTGTGGGACCCCGTGAGCAGACCTAGGGGGTCAGGGTGTTTCTACCCTGCCCCCTTTTAGCGTTTTGCGACGTGTTTCTGAGCCTCATTTTTTTTGTAATCACGGCGGGATCCGCGCATTCAGCCGATTTAAAAAAAAAAAAAATGCTTTTTTCTGCCCAGTGGGTCCTTGTGGGACCCCCAGAGCAGACCTAGGGGGTCAGGGTGTTTCTACCCTGCCCCCTTTGTGCGTTTTGCGCACTTGTTTCTGTGCCTCGGTTCTACCGAGGGACAAAATGGCTGCCAACACTTCCTGATTTGGAGTGTTGACAGCCAAGTAGCATGCAGCTCGTGATCGGGAGGGTACGCGGACCCTCTCGGCCATAGATATATATGTGATTTTACTTGTGATTTTCTCAGGAACTACTGAATGGATTTACACCATTTAAGCAAAAGGCATGAGTCTGAACCAAGGGCTACCTCTTTGCCAAATTTGGTGTAATTCCGTTCAGCAGTTCGGGCTGTAGCTGCGACTAAAGGTTCGTATGGAAAAATGAATGGGGAAAACACGTTTTGGGACCCCCCTTTTTTCTCAGCCCCTGCTTGACGAATCACCCCGAGACTTTCAGAATAGGAGCGGACCGGAGCCCCCCAACAAGTTGGAAACTTTCGCGAAGATTCGTCAACCGGCGCTAACGTTATTTCAAATAGAATGTTGCGGATTTCCTATGGAAAATAGGTCCTAACTATAACTATCTACTGGCGACCGCCAGTAGATAATATATATATATATATATATATCAATACACTGTTCACGCAACATCCCAAGCGCGAAATTAAGCCCTCCAGCCGGACGTCAGGTAAGAAATTTTTATTTTTCACAGGCAAAGCATTACGCGTTTCGACCTCCAAGTGGGTCTTAATCATATGCAAATACGAGGGGCAGTGACATTGGGTTTTAAATACACTTGAATAGTCAAAAGTGAAAAGGGACTACGAGTGCATCACAAAACATTTACGTTAAAGACTGTTTTTATCACATATCAGGAGCCAGGAAACATTTTCACTGAAATAATATTCTTACAATAACTCGGCTAATGCCCAATATTATATACTGTTTGAGTTTTTATAGTCCTGGTTAATAATCCTGTCTCTAAAAGGACTCCCATGTCCATAATGCACTGCAACTCACTTATGATGCCTCGTAATGTCCTTCATTCTTCAAAATCCTTGTTTGCCTTAATAAGCCTCAATGAAAACAAACTGACAATTACTGGCTTTAAAAGGAACAGTTCCACATCGCGCCAAATGTCAGTCAATCACATTTCACCTTTAAGGCACTGTCCCTCGTGTGCTCATTGTTCCAATCCCCAATGTAGCAGCCTGTGGATTGTTTTCACTCCGTCCGGCTGTGCATGAGTTCTACAACTCACGCAAACCCTGGCTGCCCAGCAATTATCGAGAAATCTCCAGCCAGCAGGCCTTCTATCAAAACAGTGGAGGAGCCTCCCGTTTTTGAAGTGGCACCGTCATGGTGAAATCATTCTTTCCAAGATTAAAGCTGCCGGCGGGCCTCCTTTACATTAATTCCAAATGCAGAAGCGACGAAGGGAAGCCCATCCAAGCGGGCCGGGGCTTGTTGGCGACGTCACCGCCATAAATCAATACACTGTTCACGCAACATCCCAAGCGTGAAATCAAGCCCTCCAGTCAGACGTCAGGTAAGAAATATATATATATATATATGACCTACTGACAGTTGCCAGTAGGTAGTTATAGTTAGGACCTTGTTTCTATTCAAAAAGCGTTATTTCTTTTGTCAATATCTTTGGCGACGTTTGACGAATCTTTGCGAAATTTTCAAAACTAATGGTTCACTCAGGTCAACTCCTGTCTTGAAAGTTTTGCCGGCTACGGCAGCCGGAGCGTATGATTAGGTTGCAAGGAAGGAGAGATTGTCTCCTCCGTGAGCAATTGACACTGTGTAAACAGATATGGCAAACGAATTCCTCAAGGGACGTGAGGAGTCAGCAAAAGCAATTTTCACAGTAAACAAAGATACTACAACAACGAGTGCATCCCAGCCCCACCTATCAGATCTGACGACCATCAGCATAAAAAAACGTGGGAATATACTTGAAAAACTCCGGCGCAACGAGATCAGCCGATGGTGGGAGGCAACCTCCCTACAGAATTACCTGGAGGCAAACAGGATTCCCAGAGAATTCTGATCACGCCCACGGTATCAATTCCGAAACCACACATACTAAAAGAATGGGTAGAGAACACCACCGCCTGCTCCAGAAGGATGCTGGAGATTCTTATCTCCAACGCATGGGAAGAACATAAAGAACTCATGAGCCAGATAGATGAAATAATGGGAGAATTCATGAAAGAAACGGATCAAGTGGAGACCAGCAAAATCCTGAAACTGGTTGATGACAGGGTGAAGACCCATGAAAAAGAGGTAGTAACAAGAAAACAATGCAAGTTCTTGCGGGATGAGAGGGATTATGCTACCGGCAGGATTTTGACTTTTGCCAGGAAATTTGACAAGGCTATAGCAACACTAGCAAAGGATAAGGCTCTGGGCACCCTTGAAGCAAGCAGGGACGGATCTATCACTGACATCAGCTCTGATCAGGAATCAACGGATAGTACCTCATCGAATTTGCAGGAACAACACTCTTTTTCCGAGGAACTGCGCCTTTTACAATTGACAAGGGAACAATCTGTCAGAGGGAAACCGAGAGGAAGAGGGCGCGGTGAAAAAATCAAAACCGGAAACGGAGGATCCGAAGAAAGAAATGTAAGGACAGTTGGCATGGGAACAAGAGGCTAATTGAACAAGAAACCATGATGGAGGAGAACACCACACAGCTCACTTTAATGAATTTGACCAATAGAACATTAACCAAAGCCGAAGAGAAGGTATTGAAACTTGGTCTGACATTTTGTCCTGAGATTGGCTTTGACTTTACACAAACAAAAGTCAATTTGTATAAATTTGAAAGAAAACTTAAATTATACAAACTGCATTATGGCAATAAAAGCTCAGAAAATGTAAAGGTCAGACAACAAAATGTAGAGAACTCTGAGAACATGTTTGCAATTGAAGATATATTGACACTACAAACATTGACTGACTTAGGGAATGACAGAGAGACCAACACTATAGATGAGGAGACCGACCCATTTAATCCAAAACACATAGAGGATTTGACAAACAAATTTGGGATAAAAACGGGGGAAACACTCACCACTGATTTTAGGGCTAGGTCCAAATATGTACCTATGACAGCGAGAGACAATATCGATGTCTTCAGCAACTTGGTTGTACAGGACCTTGAAAAACTGATACACCAGACTCCACATAACAGGAATATGAATAAGAACCAATGGGAAGCCATTAGGAACCTAGAGGGTGACCAGGACCTGATTATTAAGCCGTCAGACAAGGGGGGCAATGTTGGCCCAACGACAACTAAATAACACACTCTGCTACTGCAGGGTTGGTAAGAAATACCTTGGGGAATTACAACAAACATACCACAAGAGACTAGATACCTGGCATGAGAAAGGACTACTGACATGGGATGAGAGAAGGTTTCTAAGGAATGACACACCCACCACACCCACGTTTTATTTATACCGAAAGTGCACAAGAATGCACAAGACCCCCCCGGTAGACCATTAGTTTTCTCCAAAAACAGCCTCTTGGAGAAAACATCAACCTATGTAGATTATTTCCTGTTCCCATTTGTAAAAGATCTGAACTCATACTTGAGGGACACAAGCGATTTTCTGGAGAAAATAAATGACATTACCGTGAACAACAACCACTGGCCAGTATGTCTGGACGTAGAGTCACTTTATACTAGTATTAGACATGAAGACGGACTTAAAGCATGCAAATTCTTCCTACAAACACGTGACATAAGACTACTGGAACACACACACATGCTTTTGCAAATGGTGGAAATTTGCTTAAAGGAGAATGTGTTCATGTTTGAGAAAGATTATTACAAACAACTACAGGGGACTTCGATGGGCACCTGTTTCGCCCCCAGCTATGCCAATCTCATGGTTGACTGGTGGGAGAAGCAGGTGCTCTGGAACGACCAAACTGAGAAGTGGATTTACAATGTTTCAAAGTGGCTACGGTATATAGATGATGTCTTTTTTGTGTGAGAGGGAAGTGAAGTCGATCTGAATCTGTTTATTGACCTCTTGAACTCCAATAATGTCAATTTAAAATTTACTAGACATTACAGCAAGGAAAGTGTTGACTTCTTAGACCTGAAACTCACCATTGAAAAAGGAAAAATATGTACAAATCTCTTCAGAAAGAAAACTGCAGGAAATTCCATTTTACAAGCGGCCAGCAGACATCCACCCAACTTCAGATGGGGTATACCCTTTAGTGAGTTCCTAAAGGCCAAGAGAAACTGCAGCACTACTGCTGCAAATGAACAAACCAAAGAGGCCATGAAGGTGAGGTTTAGGGAAAGAGGTTACCCTGCAAAAGCACTGAAACTAGCTGAGAAAAGGGTGAGGGATCTCCCCCAAGATAATGTTGTGCCCAGTACAAGCAGGACTGAGACTAATAATCAGGACCCAATTAGATTCATCACGAGATACAGTAGCTAGGCTGAGCAAATAAAGAAGATCCTGAAACACAGATGGGGTATCCTTAGACAGGACCCCATATTAAGAAACAAGATTGGATTAAATCCATCTATGTCCTACTGGAGGAGCACCTCCCTTAAGGAAATGCTTGTCCATAGTCACTTACAACCCAAGGAACAAAATTGCCTGAAGCAGGCCAAAGGATTCCGCAAATGCGGAAATTATAAAGCCTGCAGATATAGTAGCAATGTGACAGAAACCACCTTGGAGAGAGTTAAAACCACGTGGAAAATCCCCAGGTTAATCAGTTGCCAGACTGATTTTGTTGTCTATGCTATAGTGTGCCCTTGTGGCCTTTGGTATATTGGCTCTACTACCTTTCCGGTGAAGAAACGGATCCTTGAGCACTGGAGAGCCATAACCAATAAAGATCATAGCTACAACACAGCAAGACACTTCACAGACAAACACAATGGGGATTGGACTAAAGCAAGGTACTTTGGTCTAGATTCTGTGAACCTGAACCCTAGAGGTGGAAATAGAGTGGAATCCCTCCGCAGATTGGAGTCACGCTTTATCATACAAGCTGGGAGCAAATTCCCGGGAGGAATGAATGTAGATGAGGAGATGCACTCTCATTTGTAAACCAATGTAATAGATTATTGTAGACTGACCTCATGCACCCTTGTTCCCCCATTTCAGTTCCCCTTCCTTCCCCATGTAAATTTATTTCATGATTTTAATCACAAGCATCACTGTACAAACACGGAGCAGCAAAATGTGTATGATGTATTGAATGTGGGTATTAGGTAACAATGTATACTAGTGGGACTGTTATTCCTCAAAACTTAACAATAACATGTTTCTGATTGTATTTATGGACTTAAATGATGGAGTTCTGGTTATCACACCTTGGGACTAACGGACTCTCATCTTTATATTTCATTGTGGGGAGACCACGCAGGTGGCTTGTGTTGGACGCTCTCACCCACGATAAAGTTATGCGCACCTTGAGTGGATGGACAACCTGACATCCTCCAAATTTTGTAGTTAACACAACACATGATTACACTTTAGAAATGCCAGGCGGGGGCTGGCTTGGCCAGCTGCAAGATTGGACGCACTCTAAGTGGGCTCTGCCGGCCAAGCCTATAATCCGTAACTATCCTGCAGACTGCGGAGGTGCTATCTCTCTCCATCGGGTCATATAGACTCACCTCGTCTTGGGGCTCCTGTTGCTGCCCTCCCGGGTCTTCACACACACCGGATCGCTGAGATATCTGCTTGGGCCTGGTGCGGCAGCGGGGCCTCGTGGTTGACGCTCTGGGGAGCTCGGCCTCGGCTGCTGCGGCGTCCTTGCTCTGGAATCCTGCCTGATCGGCTTCCAGTGGACCGGGTTCCCTCATCGGAGCTGCTCTGCTTCACTGCTCCTCCAGATCCGGTGAGTCGCCTCTGTGGTGAGTGCCCTGCGGCGGGGTAGGGGACGCGCGTGCCACACCGCTGGGCCCGGGCCGGCCCTTCATGCGGGCGCCTTTCTCCTTCCCCCGGCGCCCACTGCCCTGGCCTGCCTGCTTCGGGCCTAGCGACGGGGGCGGTGCGCCCCCGCGAATCCTCACTGCCTGGCGGCCCCGTGGGCGCTTGCTTTCAGCTGCTCCCCCGGCTCCTGGCCGCAGACATCGGAGCCCTCACCTGCCTCTCCTGTTGGCCGGCCACTTTGCCCCTGTGGCCCGCGCCTCCTCTGCTGCCTGCACGGCCCAGCGCGGCCTAATGCGAGGAGTGCATTCCCTTCCACCCTGGCACGGATCTGACACCCGCGGCGCTGAGCTGGCTCCTCACCGTTTCTCCTAGCTTGGACGATCCCCCGCCGGGCCTGGCTCTGCGGCGGATCACTAGCGCTCTACTCCTCCACTTTGCCTCCCTCCCAGGCTCTCGGAGACTGTCACTCTGTTGGGACAAGGGGCCTTCTCTTGCCAGCCAGCCATCTCCTCCACTGCTCAGAAGCCACCTACCTCGCACGGACCTGCCTTAGAGCCTTCTGCCTGGAGAGCCCACTCCTGGGAGCGCCCCACTCCTCCAGGCCTCTCACCTCTCACTCGGCCTGCTGGTCCTCCCTAGGACCTCATGGCGGCTCGCTGCGGTCACATCTGCCCTAGCCAGCTCTGCTGCCCCGAACTGCCTGCCTCTACCTCGCTGTGCTCCCTTCCCTGTTTGGCGCTGGGACTCTCCCCGCTGGCCTGGCTGGCCGCCTCGCACCTGCTCCTGCTCTGCACTGTAGGCCTGGCTGCCATCATCTCCCCAGGTGCCCTTTCTTGGTCCCTACCTCTCCTGCTTGCCGCAGCCTCCACACAAGCTGCTCCGCTGCTCCCTGTCCCACGGGGTGCGCTGGTGCTAGACCATGGGGCGAACCGATCCGAAGCAACCGAAGATAGCGTTTGACCAGCGCAAATCATCACGGCAGGAGTGGGCAGTCATAGACACTGGTGAACTCGCTACCCAGCCCGAAAATGACCCTACTCAAAACTATCATGCTGGATGTAAAATCTACTGTCACTGGCATCGCCGTCCAGCTTGACCAGCTCTCCACCCACCTCGACACTGTCAAGGCACGAGTGGACTCTCATGATACACGTTTAACTCATGTCGAGGCCAGGGTTTCTGATGCCGAGGATGCCGCCGCCCGGGATCGCCATGCTCTTTTACAAATGGACAAAGTTTTGGAGCTCATCAAAAATAAGAATGAGGATTTGGAGGCGCGCTCACGCAGAAGCAATCTCCGTATCACGGGAGTGCCCGAATCCTCCAACATAGCCAAAATGGAAGATTTTGTTGAAAAATTGATCCGAGACCTATTCGGGGAGGTCCTCTCCCCGGTATTCATCGTTGAGCGTGCCCACCGCTCTCTTGGACCCCGGCCTGCTCCTGGTCTTCCAGCTCGACCTATTATCGCCAAATTACAAAATTTCCATGACCGGGATGCGGTCCTTCGAGCTGCCAGGGAGAAAGGAGAAATTCGTCATCAGGGGAACTTGATCTCCTTCTACCCTGATTATACAATGGCGGTTCAGGCTGCCTGCCGCGAATTTCTCCCGGCCAAACATCTTCTGCAAAAACACGACATCTCCTACTCTCTGGCATACCTAACCAAGCTGCGTGTCAGACACGGCTCGCAGGTCCACACCTTTCTGGAAGCCAGGGCGGCGATGGCCTACGCCAAGACACTGAACAAATCCCAGCGCTCCACTCCCTCTGGCTCCCAAGCGGCGGCTGCCGCCGATCTTAGCGACAATGACTGAGAATAACCTCCACTCATTTACTCTGCTCTCCTGCGTGCCCTGGCACGAACCTGTCCGTCCTGGACCCTGTTCTGGTTGTCATTCCATTGTTCCAGAGTTGGCTCAATGTGACTGACCTCACACTCCCCAGCTCTTGGACCCGGCCGCCCTGTTCTGCTGATGGGACTTTTGTTATTATACCGCACCCCATTGACTTGCATTTCTCTCTCCTTCCTTACGTAGCACTGACACTTGTATTGCATTGTATTTGATATTTGCTAGTCTGGTTGATTCTGGGTTTTGAGGAGATCTATCGAATCCCCATCCCTTTCCCCTGCAGTCCGCCTTTACCCACGGCTTGGCCACCCTGTCCTAGTGGCAGGGGCATACACTGCAACGAGCCACGTCTCTACGGGATGATTCCCCCTTGTGCTCACTTTGTCTTTTATCTCCCCAGTTGTGGGTTCCCTGGGCGGGTGGGGTTAGTCTCTCAACCTGATTGGGGGGTTGGTGTGGGTGGTGGGGGGGGTCTTTGGGCGCTGTTGCCTCTCCTTCGAGGCCTGTTGTTGTTCTCTTTATTTTTCTTCTCGGACCTATTTTGTAACGTGCTGTCTGATATACTGCTCACTGTGCTGCATGCCACATCTTGCACCTCTCAGGCTCCTATGCTGCACACGGCCCTATCCGGCATTCTCCCTCTTGGCACAGCTCTATGACGGCAACTACACTTTGGACTTGGAATGTCCACGGCCTGAACGATTATCGTAAGGCCCGCATTGTACATGCGCACCTCATTCGCCACAAAGTCGACATCTGTTTCCTCCAGGAAACTCATCTGCTCCCCGCAACCGCCTCCAGGCTCCACTCCCGACACTGGGAAGAAACCCACTCCTTCTTCTATTCTAGCTACTCACACGGGGTGTCTATCCTTTTACGTAGAGGGCTCCCCTGGCGTACCACCAGGGCCATTACGGATCCCGAGGGGCGCTTCGTTAACCTGCTTGGGAACCTTCTAGCCCAGCCCATGATCCTTGCTGTGATTTATGGCCCTAATTCTGACGACCCCGACTTCCTTGCGCAGGTATGGCGACATATATCCTCCCTGGGTCTCGCTGCATTGCTATGGGGGGGCGATTTTAACAGTACACCCTCGGCCGCTCTGGACCGCCCTGGGCCCTGCGCTCTACACCCACGCTCCACCTCCCTTTTACGTTCCATCCTGGCCGACAACTCTCTGTTGGATGCTTGGCGCCACACTCACCCAGACATGCGCGACCGCACCTGCGTTACTGGCGCTTCTGGCTGCTTGTCCTGCCTGGATCTCTGGATCACCACTCGCGATGCATATGCATGGGTCACATCGGTTGAGCACATGGCGTGCACCCTTTTCGGACCACGCACCCGTAAGTCTCAGTCTACTCCCCCACATGCTCCGAGGCGAATGTTTGCTTGGCGTCTGCCCCCCCAACGTGCTTCGCGACTCGGTGTTCTGCGCCAAAATCCAAACTGTAATAGAGAACTATTTTGAACTAAATGCCGGCTCGGTGGACTCCCCCTCCACCCTTTGGGAGGGCTTCAAGGTTGTGCTTAGGGGTGAATGCATCTCTAAGCAGTCGGGTGTCTTGCGCTCTATCCGTGGCACTCTCGAGCGCCTGGAGGGAGAAATCAAGGCCCTTGATTCTCGACATTCGGTCAGCCCCCACCCCAACACTCTTGCACAGCTCCGAGGTAAACTCTCCGAATTCGAACAAGAAGCTGACAGGGAACTCTAATTTCTGGGTAGGGAGGCAAGGGCGCTTCGCTACGGCGAGGGTGATCGCCCCGGTAAGACTCTAGCCAATCTTCTACGATGACCTCATGCTGCCTCCTACATCACAGCACTGCGGGACGGGGGCCTGGAGCGCACAACCTCTCTGTTGGAAAACGAGTGGAGGGAAACTCAGGCACTACAGGAAGCAATCAGGACTTCCGGCGCACCCAGGCAAGCCAGCTGATCTGCAGCTGACCTTCCCCTCCCCTACATAACTGGGATGCCATTTGCCTCGCGTAGTGGACGCGCGCAGCGGGCGCACCGCCGGCATGCTGAAGGCGCACCAAAGGCAAGCCCGTCTGCGCCCGTCTGTGGCTGGCCGGGGCCAGGGGCCACTTACCCTGCTCGAATTCCTCCAGACTCTAGGAGTTACAGCCCCAAATCCCTCTACAAGCTGCGAAGTCCCACCCCGGCCAGCTGCCAACATGCTTGGGATATGGCAGACAAACACACTTCCTGCACCCATTGTGGATTTCAGTACCAGCCCACTTTGGGCAGGAAAAATACTCAGCGCACCATGTACCTCCTAAATTGCAGGTCACTCCCTAAACACTCTACAGAAATCGCCATCCTCTTAGAGGAACTCAAGCCAGATTTTCTTTTTCTGACAGAGACCTGGCTCCATGCTGAGTCAGAACCAGACCTCGTTCAGACCCTTCCCCGGGGCTACCATATACAGCGAGCGGACCGTAAGGAGGGCAGAGGAGGAGGCTTAGCGATCATCTTTAAGGATTGCTATGAGTGCCGCCACTCCCCAAATTTGATACCAGATTGTGAAAGTCTCTCCTTCGCCATTGATTTCTCCCCCACAACCACCTTTTCCGGCCTACTCATATATCGCCCACCGGGGGCCATAGGAGAGTTTTTAAATACCCTTCCCTCCATTTTAGCTGACACGGCTTGCAGGCCTTCTAACTACACTCTTTTAGGGGATCTTGATATTCACTTTGATGATGCTAGCGACCATCTCGCATCAGAAATAACCATGAGCCTCGCCGCACTGCAATTTAACCAACTGGTCCGCAGCCCCACCCACATTAAAGGTCACTTATTAGACCCTGTTTTTAGTAACTGCATGGACCTGACAGTCGGAACACCCTCCCCGCTTCCATGGCCGGATCATTCACTGATCCCTCTCACTTGGACCACCCCTGACTCTGACATCCCCACAAATCTCACGACACGAAAAACACGGAACTGGTCCAGACTTCCCCTGGACCGTTGGTTGTCAGCTCTTGAAACCTCCAGGCCACCCAAAAACCCTAATCCCGTTTTAGCTAACGAGGAATTCAATAACTGGATCCTTAACTCTCTGGACTCTGTACTCCCTACAAAAAGCCTAGCAACAAAGCGCTGCACCGTAACAGCACCCTGGTACTCCCCCAGTCTACGGGAAATGAAACAAAGCTGTAAAAAACTTGAGAGGAAGTGGCGATTAGACTACTCGTCTTCTAAGAAAACTGCCTACAGAGATGCAATAAAAAATTATAAGAACAAAATTAAATCCGCCCAATCAATCTTCTTTGAGGAAAAATCAAAGCAGCTGCCTCCAAACCAAAAGAATATATCAAATTGCCAAATCTATTCTTAAACTCCCGGAAGAGTCACCAAATATTAACAACGCACAAACCCGCTGTAATAACCTAGCAGAGTTTTTTTCCCAAAAAATATTAACAATATACACTTCCTTCCAGCCCCCTCCAACAGACATAACACTCGACCAGCCCTTAAACATGGCCCCTCCTTCCTCAGTTACCCTGGGCACTTTTCCCCCACTTGACCCCCTTAGATTGGATCTTATCATGCATCAGGTGAAATCTGGCTCTCCTCTAGACCCGGCGCCCCCGCATGCCTTGCTGCCAGCGATCAGCAACATTCTCCCCACTACACTTGACCTGCTTAATGCCTCCTTGTCCTCGGGCACAGTTCCGCCCCCCTGGAAATGCGCCATGGTCAAGGCCCTCTTGAAAAAACCCTATCTGGATCAGGAGGACCCCAGTAATTATCGGCCGATCTCTTTACTACCATGGCTGTGCAAGGTCCTGGCGAAACATGTCAATACTATATTGACAGATTTTCTGGAGAGCAACCATCTGCTCGATCTCTCTCAGACGGGTTTCCGGCCCATGCACGGGACCGAAACCGCACTCCTTGCACTAATCGAAGAAGCCAGAATGATCTTGGACCAAGGGGGTGCGGGAGCAATCATTCTCCTTGATCTAAGCACCGCATTTGACACTGTAAACCACGAAATACTAATACAACGACTCTCCAAATTGGGAGTAACAGGAAATGCCACCAAGTGGTTCAAGTCATTTCTGGCAGACCGCAGTTTTCAGGTTTTCGAGGGCGAAATCACCTCCCCCAGCAAACCTCTCGGCTGTGGGGTGCCTCAGGGCTCCTCCCTGAGCCCCACGCTGTTTAACATATATATGAGCCCCCTAGCTGAAATTGTTCGTCCGTTCGGCATAAAAATCATCACTTATGCTGACGACACTCAGCTAGTGGTGGCTAACATAGCCCATAACAACTTGAGCGAATGCTTGGAGGAGGTGGTTAAATGGATGACAGCATCCTGCCTAAAGCTGAACGGAGACAAGACGGAGCTCATGCTCCTAGGCAATGCCCCCAAGTACATTATGAATCCACTATGGCCATCTTGTCTCGGTTCTGCCCCAGTGCACAAGGACACGATCAAGAGCCTGGGTATATGGCTGGATAACACCCTCAGCTTCAATCACCAAGCAACCAAACTCACGGCCATTTGCTATGGTCTACTGAGGCTGCTTCGGAAGGTTCTCCCCTTACTTCCATTCCAGGCGAGACAGATCATGGTCCAGGGCCTTATTCTGTCACGCCTGGACTTCGGAAATGCCCTTTATCTGGGAGCCCCGCAATCCACTCTGAATAAGCTTCAGGTCATTCAAAACTGCGCTGCTCGAACGCTTCTTCAGACTCCCCGTCGATCTCCTATCAGCCCTCCCTCAGAAGCCTACATTGGCTCCCAGTCCGGGAGAGAATTAAATTCAAGGCCCTCTGTATCACCCACAGGGCCTTCTGGAAGACAGGCCCCGCCATAAAACAACCGTTGATCACTCCCTACCGGCCGATTAGACAGCTTAGGTCATCCTCCTCTCTTCTTGCCAAAGTACCCAGGATAAAAAGAACTAGATGTGGTGGCCGCTCGTTCTCGCACAACGCGGCCAAACTATGGAATGCTCTCCCCCGCATCTGCGATCAGAGTCTAATATACTCTCATTCCGTAAGCTCCTCAAGACTTTTCTGTTTCAATAAACCCGGACAGCCCCAAGTGTCTTTCATGCCCGTATTGTCCGCAGCGCTAGGACGCCTAAGGGTAGCTATCGCGCTCACCAATCGTCATTCGTTCA
>CAWUFW010029194.1:0-19603 GCA_963921515.1 Calotriton arnoldi | reverse complement strand
GTCGATTCCGATTCGGGCCGGAAAAAGCACCGACCGACTCGGATCCGGAAAAATACCGACCGACACGTACCAGTGGCGCCCGACCACGCCAAGTACGATGCAAGCCGCGATAAATCCGACCCGACACGTCAGGAAACCAAGCCGACCGACCGAGCCGCTCGGAAAATAGCAATCCGGCCGGAAAAACACGCGAATCCAACCGACCGACACGCACCCGGAACAAATCCGACCGAATCGTACCCGCCAACTCCAACCTGCAAAGTACGATGCAAGGCGCGAAAAACACGACCGAGGTCGGACGGAGGACAAGCCGTGCGACCGACACGCATACAAAACCGAGCCGAAGCAACACAATACACACGCGACCGACGCGTACGCAGCATACAAAACTGCACAAACACAGCGTGAGCGAAGCGGAAAACACCGTACGAGACCAATGCAGGGTCCGACTCGGTCACAAGAACGTTCCAACATACACAAACAGCACAAAGGAAAAATCAACCAAAAAAGGCCAAACAAGCAATTACCAAGCCAATAAATACTGGGGGGGTGGGGACAGAGAACAAAGACACACCAACAACTCCACCTATATAAAGGACACAAATCACTACCATGAGCCTTTGCAAATGCCATTCCACTGCCAGCACCCAAGAGAAAGCAACCACACACCCACAGCTCATCCCTCACACAAGCCACACACCAGCAGCACACCAACAAATACCTACCTCACATACACCCAGCACAACACACACCCACACACCCTCACCTGCACACCAACACACACATCACCCACTATCACCACCCATCACCATGCCCCCAAGAAGAATCCCAAGTTCCTAGATAGTGAATTGGAAGTCATGGTAGAGCGAGATCCTCAGGGTGGAGCCACAGCTGTTTGGCACTCTGGTCCAACAGACCCCCATGTCGCAGAAAACCAAGATGTGGGAGAGGATCATCAACAGGGTGAACGCCCAATCACCATGTCGGCGCACAAAGACCGACATCCAGAACAGGTGGTATGACGTGCGCAGGAGGGTCCGGGAGCTGCTCAAGAAAGACTACCACCTGAGCCAATACACCGGCAGTGGCCCTCCTGCCAAGCCAGTATACCTCAGGCCCTGGGAGGAGAAGGTGCGGGCCATCCTTCCGCCAGTGAGCGTATATGGACTAGAGGACATCCCAGAGCCTGGTGAGTACACAACAAATGTACACAATAAACTGCCACAAAACACACACATCACTGTCAAGGGGAGAGTCAAACCATGCACTCATAGCAATTACACAGCAACTAGAACAGAATCATCCCAAAATGTGTATGTCAGTCAGATAAACACAACACATGCCATCAAAAAAGTCACATCCAACTGTGCCAACACATGTACAAACACAACCACAACTACAGCTAGGCAGTGGCACAAATAGAACTAACACACACATCCACACATGTAGCCACCACAACAACACCAACACACAGTGAAGACCACTCAAAGGAAGGAATTCTGTGTATGCTGGCCAAGTCAGTGTAGCCAATAGCATCATGGGAGTCGCAGTCACACATATTGCCCCCCACAACTGTCCCATCAACACCACCATGAACCATGCTCACATCACAGGGAGTGGAGAAGGACTCACAAGATGGCTGACACTGGCTACTGCTGTGGGGAGCACAAGGCCCTGCTGCCAACTGTGCACCAACAAACAGCAGGACACCACTGACTGACATCCTGAGAGACAACTTACACTCCCTGCAATGCAAGCACGTTCCATGGTGGGATATCTGGCTGGCTGGCTGGGTGGGAAGGGGACTTGCAGCACTGACCATAGTCACCAGCACCTCCCCTCACACCCCCCAACACAAACTCCACAGTACCCACCTGGTAGAATGCAATGCCCTCCATCCTAACACAAGATCCCACAAAGCACCACCACCCTGGGTTATGTTGTGTGAAGCACAGGGACACTCTTGGGACTCTTAGCCAAACAACTGCCAGGACAACACTCCCAGCCATCCTGTCAGCACAGCCAGCCCACCCCACAGGGAAGCAGAGTCAAAAGGAAGGAAGCATGGGCATGCTGGGAAGGGGGTGGAGGCAATAGCATGATGGGAGTCGTAGTCACAGACATTGCTCAGCCTCACAACTGGCCCATCAACACCACCTGAACCATGCTCACATCACAGGGAGTGGAGAAGGACTCACAAGATGGCTGACACTGGCTACTGCTGTGGGGAGCACAAGGCCCTGCTGCCAACTGTGCACCAACAAACAGCAGGACACCACTGACTGACATCCTGAGAGACAACTTACACTCCCTGCAATGCAAGCACGTTCCATGGTGGGATATCCGGCTGGCTGGGTGGGAAGGGGGACTTGCAGCACTGACCATAGTCACCAGCACCTCCCCTCACACCCCCAACACAAACTCCACAGTACCCACCTGGTAGAATGCAATGCCCTCCATCCTAACACAAGATCCCACAAAGCACCACCACCCTGGGTTATGTTGTGTGAAGCACAGGGACACTCTTGGGACTCTTAGCCAAACAACTGCCAGGACAACACTCCCAGCCATCCTGTCAGCACAGCCAGCCCACCCCACAGGGAAGCAGAGTCAAAAGGAAGGAAGCATGGGCATGCTGGGAAGGGGGTGGAGGCAATAGCATGATGGGAGTCGTAGTCACAGACATTGCTCAGCCTCACAACTGGCCCATCAACACCACCCTGAACCATGCTCACATCACAGGGAGTGGAGAAGGACTCACAAGATGGCTGACACTGGCTACTGCTGTGGGGAGCACAAGGCCCTGCTGCCAACTGTGCACCAACAAACAGCAGGACACCACTGACTGACATCCTGAGAGACAACTTACACTCCCTGCAATGCAAGCACGTTCCATGGTGGGATATCCGGCTGGCTGGGTGGGAAGGGGGACTTGCAGCACTGACCATAGTCACCAGCACCTCCCCTCACACCCCCCAACACAAACTCCACAGTACCCACCTGGTAGAATGCAATGCCCTCCATCCTAACACAAGATCCCACAAAGCACCACCACCCTGGGTTATGTTGTGTGAAGCACAGGGACACTCTTGGGACTCTTAGCCAAACAACTGCCAGGACAACACTCCCAGCCATCCTGTCAGCACAGCCAGCCCACCCCACAGGAAGCAGAGTCAAAGGAAGGAAGCATGGGCATGCTGGGAAGGGGGTGGAGGCAATAGCATGATGGGAGTCGTAGTCACAGACATTGCTCAGCCTCACAACTGGCCCATCAACACCACCCTGAACCATGCTCACATCACAGGGAGTGGAGAAGGACTCACAAGATGGCTGACACTGGCTACTGCTGTGGGGAGCACAAGGCCCTGCTGCCAACTGTGCACCAACAAACAGCAGGACACCACTGACTGACATCCTGAGAGACAACTTACACTCCCTGCAATGCAAGCACGTTCCATGGTGGGATATCCGGCTGGCTGGGTGGGAAGGGGGACTTGCAGCACTGACCATAGTCACCAGCACCTCCCCTCACACCCCCAACACAAACTCCACAGTACCCACCTGGTAGAATGCAATGCCCTCCATCCTAACACAAGATCCCACAAAGCACCACCACCCTGGGTTATGTTGTGTGAAGCACAGGGACACTCTTGGGACTCTTAGCCAAACAACTGCCAGGACAACACTCCCAGCCATCCTGTCAGCACAGCCAGCCCACCCCACAGGGAAGCAGAGTCAAAAGGAAGGAAGCATGGGCATGCTGGGAAGGGGGTGGAGGCAATAGCATGATGGGAGTCGTAGTCACAGACATTGCTCAGCCTCACAACTGGCCCATCAACACCACCCTGAACCATGCTCACATCACAGGGAGTGGAGAAGGACTCACAAGATGGCTGACACTGGCTACTGCTGTGGGGAGCACAAGGCCCTGCTGCCAACTGTGCACCAACAAACAGCAGGACACCTCTGACTGACATCCTGAGAGACAACTTACACTCCCTGCAATGCAAGCACGTTCCATGGTGGGATAACTGACTGGGTGGGTGGGTGGGTGGGAAGGAGGTCTGGCTGTCAACCAAACACAATCAATGCAGACCATGTTCACACCCCAGAGAATACATAGAAATGCCCAAATAATGCAGGACAATGTGCCACACCAATATCAACCCCTGACTGTGACGACTTAGGACAATACAATGTACAGGCCCGCACCCGAGGCACAGTCACAACTGTCAGGTGTGTCAACCACTGATGCCTGCAGAAACATGACATACATTGTTTGTGTCTCCCAAAAACAGGTGATGATAGGGACACAGCAGCAGACGCTGAGGAGTCCCAGTCCCAGGCTCAAGAGGATGCCGAGCTCACTGGCGTCGTACAGCCTCTGTCCTCCTCGGACGATGAAGAACAACCTGGCACATCCGGTGCAAGTCAACATGCTGCACCAGCAGGACCACCAGCTGCAGCACCAGCAGGTCCACCAGCTGCACTCCCTGCACCCACCCCTCCAACGACTGTCACCACGAATACCATCCCTGCCGACATGGACAGAATAAGGAACAACACCAGCGCAGTGACCCTGGACCAACCTGGGGCCATGGACACCACCACCACCACCAACCCCCAAGGTGGACCAGGGTTATCTGTGCGTGCAACTGCACACACTGCACATGTCAGCAGGGGTGGTGGGAGGGGTGGGAGACAGAGGTCGCTGCTTGCAGGCGTTGCTGGTGTGCATGAAGACCCACAACTGGTACGCATAGCTGATGCGTACCAGTCCAGCACCTGGAGAGCTCAGCCAGGTAGTGGGGCTCCTCAGAGACATCAAACAGCAGCAGGCTGCCCATCATGCCCGCTTGGACTCCCACATGTCCCACGTGGAGTCACACATGTCACGTGTGGACTCACAGTCACGTGTGGACTCACATGACCGCGTGGAGTCCAAGTGGGATGTACTACATGAGATGACGGCGGTGCACAGGGACATTTTACAATGCCTCCGCCAGATGAACAGCAACCAGTCCACACCTCCCTGTGTGCCAACAACATCTGGTACCGAACAAACTGCAACTGCCACAGGGAGGGAGGAGGACTCTGGCGGAGAGTCCCCTGCACCGCAGCAGCCTGCACTTGAGGGCCCCCCCAAGAAGAGGGGTCGTCCGAGGAGGGGAAAGTGAGAGGCTGATGGCCAAGCGCAACTCCCAGGAAGCCTGAACCTGTTCTGGATTTTCGCCTTTGTGCACAGACTGTTCACCCTGTTGATGGCAACACTACTCCCACACATTGCATGGGGAGTACAAGTTGGAACAATGTGTCAGACAACTGTGGCCCCGATACTGGGGATCCTGTCTACCTGGACTTTCTATTCATCTAGGAACTTGGGATTGCAAGATTCATGTACAGCACAATCCATCCTATGCACTATTATCACAGATGTATCACAATAAACACAATAATACACCATACTTGCCTCTGTCGTGATTCCAACGTGGGTGCTGTTATGGGGATGATGAACAACAAAATTACACTGTGTATGCGAACTGCAACAGCAAGGACAACACAGGCATGTGAGTACAGGCAACGTGACACATATGAGGGAGACACACCACCAGGGCTACACAACACATACACACCTAGGCCATCTGACTCATTGCCTACACTGATGTTGCCAGGAAGACGGTGCAATGCACAGACACCACACCCATTCCCAGTTGTAGTCAAGTAGCCCACAGGTGCAGTAAGCAAATGGCAGTCAAATGTGTGACCACAGACAACGCACATCACTAAGTGAAGCACAGGTTTATTACACAGTAGCAACATGCCGTAACCACTACAGATGCAAGGTAACCCCACCTGGTAGCGGGCACACAGTCAACAACTGTAGACAGAAGGAAGTCCATGGGTGTGGCGCACATCACCTGTAGGGACACAACAGCTACCAGCCTGGATGTGCAATCACGTCGTCGGTGGACACAGTTGACCAAACGAATCTGAAAGTACCCTGTGAAGGACAGAAATGACACACAGTCAAAAGCAATGCAGTACAGGACAGAACAGCAAAACTCATGCACAATACATGTTACAAGATACCCACCCAGAACCAAGTTAGCATGTCAACACTGTTGGGGAGTACAGCCCACCTGTCACCACACATCGCAACACACATCCAGTCAAGTAGCCCATGGACACACTCCAACAGCACCAGAGCACCACCCACACATCATGCCAACTCACATCATTGACATGACACCTCAGGATACTCACATTCAGCTAAAGAAGTTGGTGATGAGCTGTGTGCGGACATCACCATCACCATCATCATCATCATCGTCACTGGCATCGTGGTCCAGGCCAGGATCCTCCACAGGTGGCGGATGTTGGTCATCGTCATCCTGGATGAGAGGCAACTCCTTCCGCACTGCCAGGTTGTGGAGCATGCAGCAGACGATGATAATCTTGCACACTTTCGCAGGGGCATATGGGAGGGACCCTCCGGTCTTGTCCAGGCAGCGGAAGCGGCTCTTCAGGAGACCAAAGGTCCGCTCAATCACTCTCCTGGTCCGACCATGTGCCTCATTGTAGCGCATCTGGGCAGGTGTCACAGGGTTCCTGAGGGGTGTCAGCAACCACGGCATGTTGGGGTATCCCGAGTCACCTACGGACAGACAAGTGCACATCAGCTGACTTGGAAAAGTGGGCGGAATACTACAGATCAGATCACACACAATGGCACAAAGTCAGTACACACCGACAAGCCAGGCACGCTGGTTCTGCATCTGTGCCATCAACCTGGGGATGCGACTACTCCTCATCACAAAGGCATCGTGTGCTGAACCAGGGAAACGGGCACACACGTGTGTGATGGTCATGTCTGCAAGACACACCACCAGTGCATTGACCGAGTGGTAGTGCTTGCGGTTCCTGTAGGCCTGCTCCTGGGCCTGTGGTGGTACCAAAGCCACATGTGTCCCATCAATGGAGCCAATGACATGCGGCATCCTCCCCAGGGCATAAAAGTCACTCTTCACGTCAGTGAGTCGTACGCAGTCTAGGGAAATAGATGTACCGGTTCAGGAAGAGCAACATTGCCGCCAAGAAATCGCGGAGCACACGGCTGAACATGGTCTGTGACATCCCACCAGCAGACGCCACAGTATGTTGGAAGGTACCGGTGGCAAAGAAGTGTAGGGCTGCCATCACCTTCACCTTGGGGGTCAGCGCTGTAGGATACGGCCGGCCAGGCTGCAAATGTGGGGACAACTGCACTGCCAAATCCTCAATCAGCTGCCTGGTGAAGCGGTACCGTCGGATGCTGTCCCGTTCCACCATCGTTGCCAGGTCTGGGAATGGCCGATGGACAGCAGGAGCCCTGCAGTGCAGAGGAGAAGTAAGCAAGATCGTCAGTCACCCCACATATGCGGCATTGAACACACTCAAGATCCCAACATACATCATCATGAGGCACAACTACATGAAGTGTGCAGTACCGGAACGACATGTATGGTACATACATGGCCAACATCTGTCAACACGGTCCTACAGGTGGCATCAATTTGTCCCAGGTTGGCCCATTGGATATCATGATGCTGTGTCACAGTCACCCCCAGTGACATGTGAGGACAGATGTGCCCCAGGCACCACAGCTCAACGACAGGCACATTCCCAGGGACCCTGTAATGCCACATGGACACTGGCATCACCTGGAGTATCATGTGTACACCACAACAAAACAAACATGACCCCCACAGGTAGTGGCCACACTTGCCATGGCAGGAGAGCCATGGACGTCTGTGACACACACGCACAACATCAGAGTCCATGCACACACAACGTGGATGTGGAGACTGTCTCCCATTGTGCACATGAAATCAGAGACATTGTAAACACTACATGCACAAAGACTGTGGAGGGCCATCACTATTGTGCCACTGGGACACCCTGGCTCAAACATACCGTCCCACATGGGACTCACGGGGTATGTGACATGACATACACAAACACCACTGTGAAATGTGACCATGGCACATGCACAGATATGAACAGTTGCACATCACAGTGGTCACGTACACGTAACACCCAGGATCCTGTCCCCATTAACACGTGCACAGCCTGGGGGTGGCTGCCCACAGGTGACACCCACAGGACAACATGTACACCAACATACACACAATAGGAAATGCAGCCTTACATGCCTTATGATAAGGTTTGGACAGGCTGTCGTGATGTAGGTGTGCCCCTCACTCCCTGGGAGCTATCTGTGGCTGGCATATGTCCATCTGAGACAGGCATGCTGACATATGCCAGTCACATGTACAGTGATGCGTTGAACAGCAATGGACCGATCGGTGCCTCCGGCCCGGCCCATTGCTTTCAATGTGTGCGAGTGCAGCGTTGTACCCCTGTGCGCGTTGTACTGCAATGGACCGATCGGTGCCTCCGGCCGGCCCATTGCATTCAATGTGTGCGGGTGCGCGTTGTACCCCTGTGCGCGTTGAACAGCAATGGACCGATCGGTGCCTCCGGCCGGCCCATTGCATTCAATGTGTCGGGTACGCGTTGTACCCCTGTGCGCGTTGTACTGCAATGGACCGATCGGTGCCTCCGGCGGCCCATTGCATTCAATGTGTGCGGGTACGCGTTGTACCCCTGTGCGCGTTGTACTGCAATGGACCGATCGGTGCCTCCGGCCGGCCCATTGCTTTCAATGTGTGCGGGTACGCGTTGTACCCTGTGCGCGTTGTACTGCAATGGACCGATCGGTGCCTCCGGCCGGCCCATTGCATTCAATGTGTGCGGGTACAGCGTTGTACCCCTGTGCGCGTTGTACTGCAATGGACCGATCGGTGCCTCCGGCCGGCCCATTGCATTCAATGTGTGCGAGTACGCGTTGTACCCCTGTGCGCGTTGTACTGCAATGGACCGATCGGTGCCTCCGGCCGGCCCATTGCATTCAATGTGTGCGGGTACGCGTTGTACCCTGTGCGCGTTGAACAGCAATGGACCGATCGGTGCCTCCGGCCGGCCCATTGCTTTCAATGTGTGCGGAGTGCGCGTTGTACCCCTGTGCGCGTTGTACTGCAATGGACCGATCGGTGCCTCCGGCCGGCCCATTGCATTCAATGTGTGCGGGTGCAGCGTTGTACCCCTGTGCGCGTTGAACAGCAATGGACCGATCGGTGCCTCCGGCCGGCCCATTGCATTCAATGTGTGCGGGTACGCGTTGTACCCCTGTCGCGCGTTGTACTGCAATGGACCGATCGGTGCCTCCGGCCCGGCCCATTGCTTTCAATGTGTGCGGGTACGCGTTGTACCCCTGTGCGCGTTGAACAGCAATGGACCGATCGGTGCCTCCGGCCCGGCCCATTGCTTTCAATGTGTGCGGGTACGCGTTGTACCCCTGTGCGCGTTGTACCTCAATGGACCGATCGGTGCGCACCCATTGACAATGGGCTTGCCTGGCAACGGACGCGTTTTCGAATATTCGAGCGAGTCGGTTGCTGGAAAATCAGTTGGTCACCCACAACAATGTTGCAAAATCATGTATGTCATGAAGTTGAAATTTTGAAGGATGCTGTGGGCGTGTTTTGGTGCTGCTATTCCATGGATTGGCCAGATTCAGAAGATGCAAACGACTTGGACCTATCACTTTGGACACAAGGGACAGTATCTGCCTCTCCAGCACATATATATTGCTGCATGTTCCCCTGAGAGCCCACTTGCCTGCACTACATGCTCCAGGACGACATCTGCCACTGCACTGCTGCTGTCTCTGCCCCTCTGGACCCTGCAATGGCACGTACTGTGGAGAGAGCCCCAGCCTTCAGCCTTGAAGAGAACCAGGCCCTGCTGGACAGCCTACTTCCACAGTACAGCAAGCTGTATGGGACACCAGGGGAGCAGGTGAGTGTTCTGTGCACTGCCTTTCTGAATGTGCATTTTGTCTGACTAGCAAGGCTGAGAGTCAGCACACCACTGGCTAGCAGGCTCACTGAGTAGTTGTCACCCCCCATAGTGTGTAGTGACTTGCACTGGACAGGTATGGTGCAGTGACAGTGCTTCTGAACAGGGTTTTACTCCCCATGCAATGATACCATGTAGTGACTTCTGGAAAACTGTCCATGGGCAGCCGTGCACTGCCTGGGTACACCATGTGCCCCTGTGATTGCGACATGTATATGCAACTGTGTCATGCACGGATATGTTGCATGTGTAGTAATGGCCTTATCACTTTGTCATCCTGACAGGCTTCTGCCCATCGGAAGCATGAGATCTGGAAGGACATCGTCCGGGCTGTCCGGTCCGTGGGGGTCTACAAGCGCCGGATCCGCAACTGCCAAAAGAGGTGGCAGGACCTTCGGGGCTGGACCCGGAGGATTGCACGGGTCCAGCTGAAGCTGTCGCCTCCTCGCAGGAGGGCGGAACACGGACCCTGACCCCCCACATGCTCAGGATCCTGGCGGTGGTCTTTCCAGACCTGGATGGGCAGCTGAAGGCCAGAGAGCAGCAAGGAGGGGGTGAGTCAAAGACTGCACTGTGTACTCTGTCTAACATGCTATGTGCCCTCCTCGGGCCAGGTTGAACTGCCACAGTACAGCAGTCATGTTGTCCAGGAGCCATGTCCCTCTATTGTGCACTGCCCACTCCTCATCTGATACCCAGGTGTGGCCCTTACATGCAGGGAATTCTGTCACTTAGGACTGTGTCCTTGCAGTTTGCTTGACTCAAGGTGGGAGACAGCATCTGTTTCCCTGACTCTGTGGTGGGCATCATGGGTGGGTCCATTGCTTACACAATGCCTGTATTCTGACATGTATTCAGCGTGTTACTTTGATCTGTGGTCCAATTGCTGAGCTGATCCACCACATGTGGCTGGGGTACCTGGCACACACCCATGCTGCGGGTGGGAACAATGTTTGGGCCCCAGGAGTATGTATATGACGTGTGTCACACATACTTAGCCAGCTGCCTACAGTCCAGGGCTCATCCCTCATTCATGTGGGGCTGGACAGTCATGCCTACTCCAGGCCATACAATACACTCTGTACTCCCACTCCCGTGTATCAGAGGACACATTGTGCACAGTGATTTGACCCCTCAGGTGTCTGCCTCTGTGTCAGTGTGCTGTGGATTAGTCGCCAGGACTGCTGTGGAGTTTCTTGGTAGGGGCTCAGCATGCCACTGGAGATGTGACCATAGGAGACGATACTTGTGTGACACATAGGTGTCTGATCAGCTGCCCATGCAGACTGGGGCATGTAAATGTGAAGTTCAGGCAGCTGTTCCCCATGCACAGCAGAGTGTGAGGGGCTCAGGTTCAGAGGGTAGTGTCACAGGTCTCCCATATGTCCAATAGGTATGACCTGGACAGATGAGGGTTAAGAGGATGTGTTGTGGGGGGATGTACATGTGCACTTGTGCAGCTCCAGGACTTGCATTCCCCATGACCTACTATTGTGACACAGTGCAGACTGTTGTTGTCTGGCTGCAAAGTCATACATCACTGAGACAGTGATGTATGACTTTGCAGTCATGCCTCCGCCATGGCATGTGTCTACTGATTGGTGATCCTGCAGGGGAGTGACATGTGCTACATGCACACCATAGTGGCGCTGGCTATCAGGACATGGGTGCATCATGGTGTCTGTCGCTGGTATGCATCACATGCATTTCCTATTTGACTCTGGGCATCCCTTACATCCGTAAACCTGTACTGACTCAGTGGCAAGAGCTGTGATGTGTCCACACCGTGTCCTCTGCACTGTCCAACTACTGTGTACTTGGTGCATGTGTCAACACTGGGGTGTTGCAATCCAACAGACACCAGACAGATGGGTGCAAGGCCATGTGGGATGTGAGTGCCATGCTTGGCATCAGACTGACAATTGACTTCTCCTGTTCAATTAGTGCACTTTTAGCAATGTACAACTAATGATGCCAGGGCTTGCTCTGTGATGTGCTGTGCTCACAGTGGTGTGTGCGTTATGTGCAGGTGACTGATGTCTGTCTGTTTCCCCATTGTTTGCAGATACATCCACGGCCACGGAAGGGGACAGCTCCACGGACCAGGAGGAGCCGGAGAGCCAGACTGGGTCAGCAGCCGAGGAGTGGTCGGAGGGACCCAGTGGCACGGAGGGCGAGGGGAGCCACACCGAGGAGTCCTCAGCAGCATCCACCTCAGCTGAGGACCAGAGCAACTCGGAGGATGACTCCCTTGTGGAGGCGGGTGTCAGCAGCCACCACACCCCATCTAGTGTTGCTGTCCCCGCCACCACCAGCACCACCACCGCCCTCCCATCGGCTCCCATTCCCCAGGTCCGTGGAGGCTCCCATGTCCGGGAGCGTGTCTCCTTTGGGCCAGGCACCGCACCCCCTGCCCCTGTGTCCCCTGCTGCCCTGAGTGAGGAGTCTGTGTACCTCCTTCGCCAGCTCCATGTAGGGCAGACAGCCATGCTGAGTGTCCTCCATGCGCACACCGCGCTGTTGACTCAGCTGGTGTCGTTCATGGAGGGCATCTCATCGGGCATGTCTGACCTACAGAGGGGCAATAAGTCCATGGACTCCTCCCTGATGGCAGCAGTGTCCCTCCTCAAACGGTCCCTCACCCCTCCTGCCTCTGCTCCATCCACACTCCCCAGCACCTTACCCATCCCAGGCACACACACACTGGCACAGGCACACACCAGCACACACACATCCAGCACACTGACACACACGCCAATGACAAAACGCACACGCACGCACATTCAGGGGACTGAAGCCAGACTCACAGGGGATGGGGCCCTGGAACACACACACGCATCCACATGCACTGCGCAGTCCTCAGTTCCCTCTCCCTCCAAAGCACCCTCCCTTGCCTCACCTGCAACCCCAAAGTCACAGCAGCTCTTCCTCTGTGACCTCGGCCTCTTCCCCACCGATGAAGCTGCTCCAGCATCCCGGGGGAAGAGGAAGCCCACCCACACGGAGCAGAGTGCCCCTCGCCCCCGGACACCCTCCCCCAGGCGCAGACGGACTGAGGCCCCCACCCGCAAGTCCCCCGGAGTGCTAAGAGCAAGACCCCGCCACCGCCCTGCAGCTCAGGCACAAGGTCTCCGTCCTCCATCCCTCAGGCCCCCACTGCACAGGTGCCCCCACCACACCCTGCCCCAGGTTCCCCCACCCACAGATATACCATCCCCAAGATGCTCCGGCCTTCTCCCCCTGCCACTTGCTCTCCCAGCACCACACCCCCCGCTGCGCTTGTCTGTTCCACTGATGTGGTGAGGGTGTCCTCCCCCTCTGTCCAACCCACCTTGCCTGTTCCCCATTCTCCTCCCCTGGAGGTAGGCACTGCAGTGGAGTCCACTACCGCCCTGTCTGACTTGGGCACTGCAGTGGCGGACCTGTCCACCCCATCTGCAGGGTCCACTGCAGTTGTGCCGGCACCCACGACATCTGTGTCATGCCCCCAGTTGTGCCGGCACACACCATGTCAGACACCTCCACTGCAGTTGTCAGTGGCTCTCCAGCACCCACCACCCCTTCCCTGACTCCCCTGGTGAGCCCTGATCCTGTCCCTGCGGTGCCTGGCCTGCCCCCCGGTTGCCCCTCCTAGTGGATTGTCCCTGGTATTGTGCAGGCATGCGTAGGGTGACATCTGCCAGTGTCACCCTGTTTGAACTTTGACAATGGACTGGCCATTGGCCTTTGCTCTAATTTCTTCTGGACGTCGTTATCAAACAACACATATGCTGAATAAAGCAACTTTCTTTTCTCTAGTGCTCATGCTTCAGATGTACATGTTGTTGGTGCAGCTAACCATGCCCTTGCTGCAGTGATGGTGATATCTGGTCTCATGATTATGAAGTGTTACTGTGCAGGAACCCATGTGGTCCAGGGGGAATGTGTCCTATCATGTGGTGTATCCATGTCATCAATAGCAGCATCTGAGGGTGTCATGTGTTCAGTATTTGGCAATGGGTTTCCTACTTACATTGGCAATTTCATATCTGTGGCTTCCACCCCTGCACATCTGTTGTGCCTGCCATCGTTGCATTTGTCTACTTCCCTGACCGTGTTGCCATCTCCAGTGGACATGCAGGTTTGGGCATCAATGGGGAGGGACTCATCCGTGTAGTCAGTGCAACATTGCTATACAAGTGTGTTGGATCTGTGCTGATGATTCCGTTGGCACATCCATGACCAGGCTGATGTGATGGGAGCCCTCATTTGGTGCTAATTGTTGATTGTGTGACCAAGTGCTCAGCTGACATGATGGGGCCCTACTGAGGCAACATATGGCACAGCTTTCCTCACACAGGAGTAGGAGTCCCCTCATGGCAGTGTGTACACGTGTGACATTGCCTGCGCCCAAGGTGTGTGTTGTATGTGCATGTCTGTGTGTTCACTTTCATTCATCTGCGCATGCTGTGATCCCTAGTGTTGTACCTGTTTGTGATGCTTGCTGACTTGAGCTATGTTCCCCCAAAGTCTTCTCCCTGTGTTCTCTGTGATGTGGGTGCATGGCACATTACTGGTCATCAGGGTGTCACCCATAGGTGTGTTTGCTGTCAGGGCAGAGTTTGTGTGCTGACGCAGATGGGTCACAGTCAGGTTTCCCTTTGGCACTTGTTGTTTGCCCCTGTCATGTGATTTCCAGTTTGTGTTATCTTTCAGTGATTGTGACACGTTGTGTGTGTGACTGCTGGCACTCCTTAGGGTCCGGGCTGCAATGTTGGTTGTTGTCTATGTGTGTTCTTTGTGGGTGACCTTGGCTTCTTCATTGGTGTGTGACTGTGGCTGGGATCCCATTGGTCGGTGTGGTATTGCCGTCATGTCCATGTACAGCGTAGTGTGCAGTGTGTCAGACATTCAGGAGTCTTGTTGAGTGTCCATGTGTGATGTGTTTCTACACCTTGGTTCCCACCCACCACCCTGGAATAGTCATGGGTGCATGTGCAATGTCACCAGTGCATGTGTACTTCACTGCTGCACATTGTTGGAGGTCGAGGGGTGTGGTCTTGAGTGTGTGCAGATGAGAGTTGTTGCCCGGCTAGTCCCCTGCCTCCATGTTGGCCTTGGCTTACTGGCCATGCTGATTGATTTGTGCTTGTGTAGGTGTGATGGTAGTTAGTTGCTCAGGACACCTGACTGTGGTTCACAGTGTGAACGACATTTAGCTTTGTCATCACAGTGGTATTTTTATTCAGCCCAGGGTCACCACATTGTGGGGGCCCTGGGGGTGGTGCTGTGGTGTGTCTGTGACTTGCTGTGTCAGTTGTTGTTCCTACGTGCCTGTGTGACATGTGTGTTTTGTGCTCCCTCTCACCTGTCAATGCCTGCTTGCCCACATAGGGGATTTGGATCCATGAGTTACCTTAGTGTGGCAGTGTATGCACATCTGTATGATTGGTATTCAGCTCTCCTCATGTGTTGTGTTGTTGCCTGGGGACACTGGCACCCCCACCCCTCACCTGCTGTGTATGATGACAGTGTTGGTCTGCCTGTTTGTGTTTGTGCATCTGCACCACTGCATTGGCATATCTTGGGTGTGCCATTGGCTGTATGTTGTTTGGTGTGTTTCCCCTGCTGTCCCTGGGACTCCTAGGTCATCGGTCAGCACAGTGATCATGGTTTGTGTGTCCCATTGCTGCCATGGTATGGTATCTGTTCACCTCACATCTGCTGTCTCCACAGGGTATCTGCATTTGTGTGCCCATTGGTGCAAATATGTGGTTCTGCATTCTGATGGTCACTTCTGTCATTGTGTCATTGATGACTGTTGACGGTCTCAGCCCCCATGGGTGTTGTTTGTCTGCACATGGCCAAAGGAATGTTTCATTTGCACTGCAGTATTTGGCTCCCCAATTTATGTTGCAATGGGACACATACACTACTTTGCCACAGATGAGTTTTTGGTTCTGTGACCAGGAATGATCCATGCAGTTTGGCAGTTGCAGCTCTTTCTTTGTCAACAATTACCTTTTGGTCACTGTGATGATGAGGGTGTAGACCCCATTGCCACAATGGTCAAAATGTGCTTCAGCTATGGACCCCACACTTACCTTTTGGTCACTGTGATGATGGGGGTTTAGACCCCATTGCCACAATGGTCAAAATGTGCTTCAGCTATGGACCCCACACTTGCCTTTTGGTCACTGTGATGATGGGGGTTTAGGCCCCATTGCCACAATGGTCATGGGCTGCTTGCATTGTGGGTGCCACACACATATATGTGTGGCACATGTGCTAGGGGGTCACATTGTATGTTCAATGTCATGTTCGGTGTTGTAGGCATTTGACACAGCCTGCTCACACGCTTGTCATGGTGGTGGGGGATGTCTTAATCTTGCATTCCCTAGGTTGTGGTGTGCTTGTTGTGTCATGCATTGTCCATCCTATGAGTGGGGGTGGTAGTAGTGGTAGGCATCCAGCCCCCTGGCTAAGGGTGGTAGTAGTGGTAGGCTTCCTGCCCCCCTGGCTAAGGGTGGTAGTAGTGGTGGGCATCCTGCCCCCCTGGGTGAGGGTGGTAGTAGTGGTAGGCATCCTGCCCCCTGGCTAAGGGTGGTAGTAGTGGTAGGCATCCTGCCCCCTGGCTAAGGGTGGTAGTAGTGGTAGGCATCCTGCCACCCTGGCTAAGGGTGGTAGTAGTGGTAGGCATCCTGCCCCCTGGCTAAGGGTGGTAGTAGTGGTAGGCATCCTGCCCCCTGGCTAAGGGTGGTAGTAGTGGTAGGCATCCTGCCACCCTGGCTAAGGGTGGTAGTAGTGGTAGGCATCCAGCCCCCTGGCTAAGGGTGGTAGTAGTGGTGGGCATCCTGCCCCCCTGGGTGAGGTTGGTAGTAGTGGTGGGCATCCTGCCCCCTGGCTAAGGGTGGTAGTAGTGGTAGGCATCCTGCCCCCTGGCTAAGGGTGGTAGTAGTGGTAGGCATCCTGCCACCCTGGCTAGGGGTGGTAGTAGTGGTAGGCATCCTGCCCCCCGTGGGTGAGGGTGGTAGTAGTGGTAGGCATCCTGCCCCCTGGCTAAGGGTGGTAGTAGTGGTAGGCATCCTGCCCCCGTGGGTGAGGGTGGTAGTAGTGGTAGGCATACTGCCCCCTGGCTAAGGGTGGTAGTAGTGGTAGGCATCCAGCCCCCTGGCTAAGGGTGGTAGTAGTGGTGGGCATCCTGCCCCCTGGGTGAGGGTGGTAGTAGTGGTGGGCATCCTGCCCCCTGGCTAAGGGTGGTAGTAGTGGTGGGCATCCTGCCCCCTGGGTGAGGGTGGTAGTAGTGGTAGGCATCCTGCCCCCGTGGGTGAGGGTGGTAGTAGTGGTAGGCATCCTGCCCCCTGGCTAAGGGTGGTAGTAGTGGTGGGCATCCTGCCCCCCTGGGTGAGGGTGGTAGTAGTGGTAGGCATCCTGCCCCCGTGGGTGAGGGTGGTAGTAGTGGTAGGCATCCTGCCCCCTGGCTAAGGGTGGTAGTAGTGGTAGGCATCCTGCCCCCTGGCTAAGGGTGGTAGTAGTGGTGGGCATCCTGCCCCCCTGGGTGAGGGTGGTAGTAGTGGTGGGCATCCTGCCCCCTGGCTAAGGGTGGTAGTAGTGGTAGGCATCCTGCCCCCGTGGGTGAGGGTGGTAGTAGTGGTAGGCATCCAGCCCCCCTGGGTAAGGGTGGTAGTGGTGGTGGGCATCTGGCACCCCCTGGCTAAGGGTGGTTGTGGTGGTTGGCATCCAGCCCCCTGGGTTGGGGTGGTGGCGCGCATTCAGGCCCCTGTGTGCATATGTGGCATTGGTGATGGGCATCCCGCCCCTATGGTGCTGCTGTTGCAAGTATATTCAGATTCCCAGTGTATGTGTGTGATGTGTCGTGTACGTGTTGTATGTGTTTTGTGGTTGGTGTCTGACTTACCTTCTGCGCCGTACGCGTCCGTGCCTGTTCCGGTAGTAGATGTAGAATATTGGTATGATCGGGACGAAGGGATTCATGGTTGGTTCGTGTCGTTCGTCCTTCTCGTTGCTTCGCGTCGTCCTCGTCGCTTGGCTTCGTCCTCGCCGCTTCGCTTCGTCCTCGCGCGCTTCGCGTCGTCCCCGTCTGTGCTGTGTTCTGCCTCGTAGCCGTGGATCGTGTTGTGGCGCGATTCGGAGCTTATGTGCGCCTCTCCCGGATGCTTTGACGTGCCGTGCGTAGCGACGGGTTCGGCGCGTACGGAAAGCGCATCGTACTTGTCCGGCCGGACGGGGCTGCATTTTCCCTTCCGTGCGACTCGATTCGGCGTTTCCGGATTCGCCTCGGTCGGAGAACAGGACCTGGTTTGGGTGAGTACGGCTCGGCCGGAATTTTTGCTGTTGTGCGCATCGTACTTGCTCGTTCGGTGTGCTGTACGGATCGGTCGGGAAACTGGCTTTCGCATGGCTTTTTTCCCGACCGAATAGTATTGGGTGCGCCTCCGACCGAGATCGGAATCGGCCCCTAAATTGGGTCTATTGCGCTTTAGTGTCTCAAATGAACCAAGATTAATTCACCAATAACTAGTCCGCTATGGAGGCGGGGTCACCCTGCATGTCACACACGATGACTCCATGATTCACAGAGCTCAGGGGTAGACTACCTAATCTGCTACTTCAGGAGGCGCCATCTTGGGAAGATCATCGTCATCACTGTCCGGGATCTTTAGGAGCACCACTAAGGTTTCCCATGCCTTCGCCGCTTCGAGCGCTTTCTCACTGCCCGCTCGCTTCGCTAAGCGCAGCCTAACTATTCCATCACACTCCGCCCACTTAATAAATTCCTTCTTCTATCTGGTTATGTTAGGGCCCCTCTGCACCTTCCAATGCATAGTAATTTCTCACTTAGCCAACAAGAGGCCCATGTCTATGAATTTGCTGGTGATCTTATTTTTAGCCGTGTGGGGGAACCAATGCAGTAGACAGGGCCCTATAGTCGGTTCCAGCTCCCTGTCTGTGATCTCAGTCAGCAAGGCCACTACGTCAGTCCAATAAGTATCTAATTGCGGGCAATCCCAAAACAGATGGCAAAAATCCGCTCCCTCCCAATTGCAGCGCGGACATGCTGCTGCGCGAGTGTCAAAATATTTATTAATTTTCGCTGGTGTGAGGTAAGCCCTGTGTAGTATATAAAAGTGCACTAATTGAAATCGGGCATTCCTGGAGCTCTTCCACGCCCTCTCCACAAGATCGGCCCAGGTCTTTTCCGGGATTTCCACCCCCACATCTTCCTCCCATTTGAGTCGTAGCCCAGTTAGGGGCATCAACATTTCCTGAGTCATACGTCTATATAGGCATGTGACCGCTTTAAAAGTTCCTGCTGCCATCACTATGTATTGGCACCCCAGTGACGTCTGCGGTTCAATGAGGCCTCTCTGCCAATGCTTACGGAGGGCCGCCGTGAGTGCAGAGTGCAGTAAAAAGTCCCCGCTGTGCAAATCATAACGGTCCTGCAAGTCGCTAAAGGGGAGCATAGTTCCATCTTCCAATAGGTCCCCTACAGTGGCCAGACCCTTCTCTCTCCGACTCATCAATCCTCTCCAGGTACCCCCATGAGGCAGTGCCTCGCAGATGGCTAGTGGGATGTCAGGTGCGTATGGGATGTCAATTCGTGCCCGTCTTAGGGGCCGATTCCGATTCGGGCCAGAAA
>CAWUFW010029193.1:0-19604 GCA_963921515.1 Calotriton arnoldi | reverse complement strand
AAATAGGAGAGGTGGATTTAAAGGGGACAGAGCAGCAAAAAAATGTTAGGAGGCTGGAGGAAGAAATGAGAGGTGAAGGGCAGTACATGCATGGGTATATAGATGTAAGAGAGGCTAAACAATCAAGAAACCTTACACAGAGAAGAGAGTGGGAATGGAGAGAGGTGGATGTAGAAGGCCAGAATTGGTGAGAAAAGTAAGAGGCAGGGGAGAGATGAGACGTACAGCATGGAGGAGAAAGGTGGATATAAGAGGGACATAACGAGAAAGAGAAGCGACGAAGCTGGGGATAGCAGAGCAATTGATGTAAAAGGGGTGTTGTGAGAGGCTGGCTCAGTATATGGTGCTCACTTATGGAAGTGTAGCACCCTGCTGTGATACTACATCTTATGCAAATTAGAGGGGCCTCGCATGTTCCTATCCTGCCCGGGGCCCCACAAATCCTAGGACCGGCCCTGACTGTAGGGGGTAGTGTTTTAGGGTTTAGGGTAGTGCAGTGGTGTTTGTGTAGTGTAGGGGGTCATGCTGTGGGTAGTGTTTTAGGGTTTAGGGTAGTGCAGTCGTGTTTGTGTAGTGTAGGGGTCGTGTTTTAGGGTATAGGGTAGTGCAGTGGTGTTTGGGTAGTGTAGGGGGTCATGCTGGGGGTAGTGTTTTAGGGTTTAGGGTAGTGCAGTGGTGTTTGGGTAGTGTAGGGGGTCATGCTGGGGGTAGTGTTTTAGGGGTTAGGGTAGTGCAGTGGTGTTTGTGTAGTGTGGGAGGTCATGCTGGGGGTAGATTTAGGGTTTAGTGTAGTGCAGTGGTGTTTGGGTAGTGTAGGGAGTCATGCTGGGGTAGTGTTTTAGGGTTTAGGGTAGTCCAGTGGTGTTTGTGTAGTGTAGGGAGTCGTGCTGGGGTAGTGTTTTAGGGTTTAGGGTAGTGCAGTGGTGTTTGGGTAGTGTAGGGGGTCGTGCTGGGGGTAGTGTTTTAGGGTTTAGGGTAGTGCAGTGGTGTTTGTGTAGTGTAGGGGGTCATGCTGGGGGTAGTGTTTTAGGGTTTAGGGTAGTGCAGTGGTGTTTGGGTAGTATAGGGGGTAGTGCTGGGGTAGTGTTTTGGGTTTATGGTAGTGCAGTGGTGTTTGTGTAGTGTAGGGGGTCGTGCTGGGGGTAGTGTTTTAGGGTTTAGGGTAGTGCAGTGGTGTTTGGGTAGTGTAGGGGGTAGTGTTTTAGGGTTTAGGGTAGTGCAGTGGTGTTGGTGTACTCTAGGGGGTCGTGCTGGGTTCTAGTGTTTTAGGGTTTAGGGTAGTGCAGTGGTTTTTGTGTAGTGTAGGGGGTCATGTTTTAGGGTTTAGGGTCATGCAGTGGTGTTTGGGTAGTGTAGGGGGTCGTGCTGGGGTAGTGTTTTTGGGTTTAGGGTAGTGCAGTGGTGTTTGGGTGGTGTAGGGGGTCGTGCTGGGGTAGTGTTTTAGGGTTTAGGGTAGTGCAGTGGTGTTTGGGTAGTGTAGGGGGTCGTGCTGGGGTAGTGTTTTAGGGTTTAGGGTAGTGCAGTGGTGTTTGTGTAGTGTAGGGTGTAGTGCTGGGGGTAGTGTTAGTGTTTAGGGTAGTGCAGTGGTGTTTGGGTAGTGTAGGGGTTCATGCTGGGGGTAGTGTTTTAGGGTTTAGGGTATGGCAGTGGTGTTTGGGTAGTGTAGGGGGTCGTGCTGGGGGTAGATTTAGGGTTTAGGGTAGTGCAGTGGTGTTTGTGTTGTGAGGGGGTCGTGCTGGGGGTAGTGTTTTAGGGTTCAGAGTAGTGCAGTGGTGTTTGTATAGTGTAGGGGGGTTTAGGGTAGTGCAGTGGTGTTTGTGTAGTATAGGGGGTCATGCTGGGGGTAGTGTTTTAGGGTTAGGGTAGTGCAGTGGTGTTTGTGTAGTGTAGGGGGTAGTGTTTTAGGGTTTAGGGTAGTGCAGTGGTGTTTGTGTAGTGTAGGGGTCATGCTGTGGGTAGTGTTTTAGGGTTTAGGGTAGTGCAGTCGTGTTTGTGTAGTGTAGGGGGTCGTGTTTTAGGGTATAGGATAGTGCAGTGGTGTTTGGGTAGTGTAGGGGGTCGTGCTGGGGTTAGTGTTTTAGGGTTTAGGGTAGTGCCGTGGTGTTTGGGTAGTGTAGGGGGTCGTGCTGGGGGTAGTGTTTTAGGGTTTTGGGTAGTGCAGTGGTGCTTGTGTAGTGTAGGGGGTCGTGCTGGGGGTAGTGTTTTAGGGTTTAGGGTAGTGCAGTGGTGTTTTTGTAGTGTACGGGGTCATGTTTTAAGATGCAACGCTCCAATACCTGACCAGTCTGCACTACATAAAACTGCAAAAAAACTAAAAATAAAAAGTGTTTTGCACACTTTTGTCATTGGGCTATATGTGGGCTACATCTGGGTGATATTTGTGCTACATTTGGGCTCTTTTTTCTCTGGTGGCCATCTTGGAAGACTTCTTTGTTATGAAGTTTCCTAATTTCCTCATTTACTGTAGTCTCCTCAGTAGGAAATGCTTTCAGTTTTTTACTTTGATTCCATCAAGAAGGCATTCAGATGTGTCACACATTTGTCATAAATTCAGAATGTTAGCACTCTAGTTGTTCATTAGATCACTGTATTAAAGCTACTGCTCACCAGGGAGTTAACTGGAAGTCTACTGCTGGTATTGAAAGTGATTGTTTCAGTCTGCATGTCAGAATTTTCTAATGAAATAGAAGAGGATTTGAGATCTCACTTAAAACATGCCCTAAATTTTCTTTCTGCAGCACTAACCATAATTTCTATGGCAAAATAAACCCCCTCATTTTGTTCCTTTTTAAATTAAATGTTTTAAGTGTTACCAGTTTATTCCAATCAAGATGGCTTCAGGTGTGCCATAATTTTGTCATAAGTAAGACTGTTAGCTCTCTAGTTGTTCTTTAGAACACTCTGGGAAGCTGCAGTAGAACACAAAGGCATCAACTGACAGGCTGCTCCTGTTGAAATATAACAGGAAGATATTTGAGATCTCACTTAAAACATGTCCTAATTTTTCTTTCTACAGCACTAACCCATAATTTCTATGACAAAATGAACCCCCTCATTTTGTTCCTTTTTTAAATTAAATGTTTTAAGAGTTACCAGTTTATTCCAATCAAGATGGCTTCAGGTGTGCCATAATTTTGTCATAAGTAAGACTGTTAGCGCTCTAGTTGTTCTTTAGAACACTCTGGGAAGCTGCAGTAGAACACAAAGGCATCAACTGACAGGCTGCTCCTGTTGAAATATAACAGGAAGATATTTGAGATCACACTTGAAACATGTCCTAATTTTTCTTTCTACAGCACTAACCATAATTTCTATGACAAAATGAACCCCATCATTTTGTTCCTTTTAAATTAAATGTTTTAAGTGTTACCAGTTTATTCCAATCAAGATGGCTTCAGGGGTGCCATACTTTTGTCATAAGTAAGGCTGTTAGCACTCTAGTTGTTCTTTAGAACACTCTGGGAAGCTGCAGTAGAACACAAAGGAATCAACTGACAGGCTGCTCCTGTTGAAATATAACAGGAAGATATTTGAGATCACACTTGAAACATGTCCTAATTTTTCTTTCTACAGCACTAACCATAATTTCTATGACAAAATGAACCCATCATTTTGTTCCTTTTTAAATTAAATGTTTTAAGTGTTACCAGTTTATTCCAATCAAGATGGCTTCAGGTGTGCCATACTTTTGTCATAAGTAAGGCTGTTAGCACTCTAGTTGTTCTTTAGAACACTCTGGGAAGCTGCAGTAGAACACAAAGGAATCAACTGACAGTCTCTGCCCTTGTTGGATGTACATGTTTTACTGAGAATGTCAGACTTCATTCTCACATGACTGAGAAAGATAATGTGAATTTACAGAAAATATGCTCTCATTTTGGCTTCTGGAGCACCTTCCAAAACTCTATGGGACAAGCATGTGAAAATAGTTTTCTCTCAAACATGATTCATGATATCCCAGCAGAAGGTTTTTCACAGGGTAAAATCACCTTAGAACACACCACAATTCCTGAAATTAGTATGGTACTACCAACAAATGAATTCTAATGTAACTAAAGTCTGTTATCACCCTTTATAGTTCTCCTTTTGGTAACCCTCCAAATCTTTGATTCACTACAATGCATTTCAATGGGGTACTATCATGTATATTGGTCCCAAGATGGCTGCCAGCAATTCCAGGATGAAGTGCTGACAGCCAATCAGATCTCACAATGACATGTGTGGTTAGGCTCCGCCCAGATATATATGTGTTTTTACTTTTGATTTTCTCAGCAACTACTGAACGGATTTACACCATTTAACAAAAAGGGTTCTTTCTGAACCAAGAACTACCTCTTTGCCAAATTTGGTGTAATTCCGTTCAGCAGTTCGAGCTGTAGCCGTGTCTAAAGTTTCCTATGGAAAATTGCATGGGGAAAACACGTTTTGGGACCCCCATTTTTTCTCGGGCCCCGCTTGCCGAATCACCCCCAAACTTTCAGGATAGGAGCGGACCGGAGCGGGCCATAAGTTTTGAAAATTTCGCGAAGATTCGTCAACCGGCGCCAAAGGTATTGGAAATAGAATGTTGCGAATTTCCTATGGAAAATAGGTCCTAACTATAACTATCTACTGGCGACCGCCAGTGGATAATATATATATATGTCCCAGTAATTGGTCCCACTTGCGTTAAAACACCCCAAATTACATTCAGGAGGGCGAAATCCATGCGCCAGGAGCTAGTCAGCAACGCCCCTTCAATTACCAAGGCTTGCACGTGGCTTAAGGCCCAAAAGGTTTTCATAAATGTACGAAATGCAAAGCGTGCAGGCATGGGGTCAACACCAAAATGGTGCAGATGCCATTTAGACACTCACCTTATGAAATCAGAGGCAGTTTCACCTGTAAGTCAGACTTTGCAGTCTATGTTTTGTACTGTACATGCGGTAAATTATATGTGGGTAGCACCATCCACCCACGTGCATGTCCGCATCCTACAACATCTAAGAGCCATCTCCAATAATGACCCTGCCTACCCTGTTGCCAGGCACATAAATACATCGCATGGAGGTAAGGCACAAGATCTATTCTTCTATGTGATTGATACAGTTCCCAAAAATCCGAGAGGAGGGAATAGACAATTGGTCCTTAGAAGATTAGAATCAAGATACATCATCCTCCTTAATTCAAAAATCCCCAATGGGATGAATGCGGATGAGGCAATGAATGTTCATCTGTGGTTTATCTAGAGCTGTCTGTCCCGCCCCTGCCCAGTCTCCGTAACGTTAGGTCACATTCACTTTTATTTATTTTGTTTTAATTTTCCACGGTTTTACACTCACGATAGATTAGACCACATTAGACATTTTATAAATATTAATAGTAAATTTATATATTTTTTTCACTTTCAATATTACATACGGCGCCTGTCCAGTTTATACATCATATTTAGTGCTATCGAGTTTCATGTTTAATCGGCCCACTTGGGCGAAAAAGGTTGTCTGTTTCAATCAAGTTTCTTGGCTCGGTATCATTTAGTACTGTATATATTTGTAGCCCAAAAACTAGTTAAACAGTTCAGATGGTTCATGTTGGTTTGTTTTAAGCAGGACCCTAATTATCTTATGGACCTTATATACGCTATTGCAAATGATTTTCTTTTGCGCTAGTTCGAACCTAACCATTTTGTCGTTCAGCCTGTTTGCACTTTTTTAATAATTTATTTGACCATGCGCCATTACATATGTATGTAATTTATTTTTCAATTGGTATTATCTAGGTATATTAGATACTTTTTCTATGTCCATTTGGGGCACAAACATAGGTTCGCTGTCTTTATATATAAGGAGCACACTGATTTCCTTTATTTTATTGTTTAAACTTATTGTTGTGTGAAAGGGAAATTGTCCTTAACAATAATATTGTTTTTCTTTTATTTTATTTTTCGGTATTTTACTTTGCTTCTTTCTAATGTTAAAATGTGCATAGTCATGAATACATTAGTCATGTGTAACTTCTATGTCTACTGTTAAATTACAGGTTGCTGTGGCAACCACTAGTGAGTGACCAGCATATATACTGCTAAACAGAGTGTACCTGATGTAGTGATCAAGGCGGTACGCCGCCGGAAACGCGTCTAGGTCGTTGTAGGTTAAATAAACCTCTTCTTTGTCATCATATCACGGAGTCAGTGCCTGTCTGTTCGTCGCTGCCAGGATTGGTATCAATATATATATATATATATATATATATATATATATATATATATATATATATATATATATTACCTACTGGCGGTCGACAGTGGGTAGTTATAGTTAGGACCTAGTTTCCATAGGAAAAGTGTTTTTGGATTTGCCAATATCTTTGGCGCCGTTTGACGAATCTTCGTGAAATTTTCCCAAAAATAGGGTTGGAACGCTCAGCTTGTGTGTTGAAAGTTTTGGGGTGATTCGTCAAGTGGGGGCAGAGAAAAAAGGGGGGTCCCAAAGCGCATTTTCTCCATGTTATTTTCCGTAGGAACTTTATTACAGGCTACAGCCCGACCTGCTGAACGGAATTACACCAAATTTGGCAAAAAGGTAGGTCTTGGCTTAGAGTGCGCCCTTTTTTTTAAATGGTGTAAATCCGTTCAGTAGTTTCTGAGAAATTTAAAAAAGAAAAATATCGATATCTGAGCACCGAGGTGGAGTCGCAAACCCTTCCGAGCACGAGCTCAATTTTGATTGGCTGCCAACACTTCCAAACCAGGAAGTGTTGGCAGCCATCTTGTGACTCGGTAACCGGGTGGGCCAGGTCCCGGGGGCACTCACCAATTAATATGCCGGGGACCGCGGGGGCCCCCGCAGCCCCGGGGACCGCCACCTCCCCGGGGCTCATTAAATTGAATGTGGGGTGCACGTGGCCCCCCCGCAGCCCCAGGGACCACCACCTCCCCAGGGCTTTTTTAATAAATGTGTAGGGGGGTCCCAACCCCCCCATGCTGCCCCGGGGACCGCCACCTCCCCGGGGCTATAAATAATTAGTGTGGGGGGCTCAAGCCCCCCCCACACTGCCCCGGGGACCACCACCTCCCCGGGGCACTTTATATTCAAATTCGGGGGTCCGTTACGGACCCCCGGGGACCACCACCTCCCTGGGGCTTTAAATACACTGGGAGGGGGGCCGCAGGGGCCCCCGCAGCCCCGGGGACCGCCACCTCCCCGGGCTTATTAAATTGAATGCGGGGGCACGTGGCCCCCCGCAGCCCCGTGGACCACCACCTCCCTGGCGCACTTAATATTCAAATTCGGGGATCCGTTATGGACCCCGGGGGACCACCACCTCCCCGGGGCTTTAAATACGCTGGGAGGGGGGCCGCGCAGCCCCCCTCCTGGAGTCCTTGATGGCCCTGGGGACCACCACCCCCCAGGGCCAGCTACTGCAATGTCCCGGGGTGCCCACCCCCGGGACATTGCTGTTTGCTATGGCAGGGCGGGAGCACGCCTCCTGCCCTGCCATAGCAAACTCTGCTTCGGTTTTTGGAAGCGAGAGCAGGGAAACCTGCTCTCTCTTCCAAAAACGAAGCTAAGTCTTCTTGCACAAGGGAGCTGCATGTCAGCAGCTCCTTGTGCAAGCAATGTCCGGCTCCCGCAGGGCGGGGAGCCGGCATGACCATGCGGGGGCATTGGGGTTTCCCCCACGGTCCCCAATGCAAAGGGCCGGCCCCGGGGGATGGTGTACCCGGGGCCAGAAGTGGCAATTTAAAAAATGGAAGGCCAGGCCCCGGGGGATGGGGTCCCCCGGGCCAAAAGTGGCCCAGGGAAGGGGGGCCACACGGCCCCCCTCTCATATAACAATATTAAAAAAAACAAGGCCATGCCCCGGGGGATGGGGTCCTCAGGGCCAAAATCGGCCTCAGGAGGGGGGCTCCCTTCACGTTTTTTGTTTGTTGTTTTTTTTAAATGTGGCAGGCCCTGGGGGATGGGGTCCCCAGGGCCCAAAAATAGATTAAAAGAAGGGGGGCCACACAGCCCCCCTTCTAGAAAACTTTTTTTTAAAAAGCTGGCATCTCGCCGGAAGCCCCGCCCCCTCCCTGCACCACTCTGCAAATGCGCCCCCTGGCGCGTTGTAAGTTGGGGGAATAAGTCCCCTTGAATACTGAAGGTCCCTGGGGGCCAACTAGCCCACCAGGTACCTCCAGTAAGCGCCACAAAGCTGCGTTGCAGAGAGGTGGTCCGAGGCCACGCCCCTTTTTTCACCACTCTGCAAACGCGGCTTCTGGCGCACTGCTGGTGGGGTGATGAGGTCCTCTTGTCTCCTGAGGACCTCAGGACACAAGTGGACTTCATCCTCCGAGCAGCAGTGCCCCAGAAGCCGCGTTTGCAGAGTGGTGCAGGGAGGGGGCGGGGCCTGATATAACAAGTGTGCAAACACGCCCCCTGGTGCATTGTAAATTGGGGGATTAAGTCCCCTTCAATCCTGAGGGTCCCTGGGGGCCAACTAGCCCACCAGGTACCTCCAGTATGCGCCACAGAGCTGTGTTGCAGAGAGGTGGTCCGAGGCCACGCCCCTTTTTACACCACTCTGCAAACGCACCACTTGGCGCACTGGTGGTGGGGCGGTAAGGTCCTCTTGTGTCCTGAGGACCTCAGGACACAAGTGGACTTCATCCCCGAGCAGCAGTGCGCCAAGAGGCGCGTTTGCAGAGTGGTGTAAAAAGGGAGCATGGCCTCGGACCACCTCTCTGCAATCCAGCTGTGTGGTGCTTACTGGAGGTACCTAGTGGGCTAGTTGGCCCCCAGGGACCCTCAGAATTCAAGGTGACTTAATCCCCCAACTTAGAACGCGCCAGGGGGCGCGTTTGCAGAGTGGTGGAGAAAGGGGGCATGGCCCTTCTCCACCTCTCAGCAATCCCACTGTGTGGGGCTTACTGGAGGTAAGAGGTAGGATAGTTGGCCCCTAAAGGACCCCCAGCAGCAAAGGGGACTTCAATCCCCATCCAAGAGCGCGCCAGGGAGCGCGTTTGTAGAGTAGTGGGGAAAGGGGGCATGGCCTGCTCTTCGAACTTAGCAATGCTGCTGTGTGGGACTTACTGGAGGTAATAGGAGGGGTAGTTGGCCCCCAAGGATGTCCTTGGGGGCCAGCTACCTCTTGTTACCTTCAGTAAGTCCCACACAGTGGGATTGCTAAGACGTCTTCGGAGGCCATGCCCACCTTTCTCCACCATTCTGCAAACGCGCCTCCTGGCAGACTACGAGATGAGGGATGAAGTCCAATTTACTCCAGAGGGACTTTGGGGGCAAAGAAGCCCTACTGGTACCTCCTGTAAGCCCTACGCACCGGAATTCCTGAGCGCTGGTCGGAGGCCCAGCACCCTTATTCCACCACTCTGCAATGGCGACTACTAGTTAATGAAGTGTTTGCAATGTAATAGGTTTCGCATTTGCGAGAATTAGAAACTATTGGCGTTGTAAATGCAAAAGTTTTTTACTAATGGTTTTTGGAGTGGAGTGGATGTACGTTGTGTGTAGTGGAATTATGTGGTATGTTGTGTAGCGAAATTATGTGGATAGAAAGTATGTGGTATTTAGTGTATAGGAATTATGTAGAGTGGGATTATGTGTTATGGAGAGTAATTATGTGGTGTGGTAGTCTGTGTTGTGGAGTGGTAACCTCAGGTTTAGTCTTCCTCGTTTCCATAGAAGCTCAACTATGAACTCAGTGAGACAAAAAAAGATGTAATCACTGAGGAGCACTTGTGGACCTAGTCAGAGGTATGAGCAGGGCCACTGGAATTATGTGACTGTTTGGCTGCACCGACTTTCGCACAATTATGCATTTTCTGCATTAGCCACATAATTCATCATCTGCACCCTAATCTGCAGATTTGAACAAAAAAAGCCTTGTTTCTAGCTGAAACAGGTCAAGCGTTACCAAAAATGCAGCGACAAGTGTTACAGCGTGGTGGAAGGCCCTTTGCACACCTAGAATGGTCACCTGTTACTTATTGCTAAATGTGGGTGTTAAATTGGTACTAATGGTGTGCAAGCCACTCTTGCTTCCCTCTGCGCCTCTCTTGCCTCTTTCTGCTGCTTCTTTCTGCACGTTTCTTTCTTTTTCTGCACTTCTCTTGACCTCATTCTGCAAATCTCTTGTACTTTCTGCACCTCTCTTCCCTCTTTCTGCACGTCTGTTGCCTCTTTCTGCACCTCATTTGCTTCTTTCTGCACCTCTGTTGTCTCTTTCTGCACTCGTCTTCCCTCTTTCTGTACCTTTCCTGCCTGTTTTTGCATCTCACTTGCCTCTTTCTTCACTTTTCTTGCTTCTTTCTACACCTCTGTTGCTTCTTTCAGCAATTCTCTTGCCTCTTTGTGCACTTCTCTTGCCTGTTTTGCACTCTTCCTCTTTGCACCTCTGCTGGCTCTTTCTGCACCTCACTTGCTCCTTTCTACACTTCTCTTGCCTCTTCCTGCACCCTGTTGCTTCATTCTGCACTTTCCATGCTTCTTTCTGCACCTGTCTTGGTTCTTTCTGCATCCCTGTTGTCTCTTTATGTCCCTCTTTTGCCTCTTTCTGTACTTTTCTTGCCTTTTTATGCACCTCTCTTCACTCTTTCTGCACCCCTGTTGTCTCTTTCTGCACTCGTCTTCCCTCTTTCTGGACCTTACCTGCCTGTCTTTGCATCTCACTTGTCTCTTTCTGCACTTTTCTTGCTTCTTTCTACACCTCTGCTGCTTCTTTCAGCAATTCTCTTGCCTCTTTGTGCACTTCTCTTGCCTGTTTCTGCACCTCTCTGGCCTCTTTTTGTACCTCTGTTGGCTCTTTCTGCACCTCACTTGCTCCTTTCTACACTTCTCTTGCCTCTTTCTGCACCCCTGTTGCTTCATTCTGCACTTTCCATGCTTCTTTCTGCACCTGTCTTGCTTCTTTCTGCACCCCTGTTGTCTCTTTATGTACCTCTTTTGCCTCTTTCTGCACTTTTCTTGCCTTTTTCTGCACCTCACTTTCCTCTTTCTGCACGTCTGTTGCCTCTTTCTGAACCCCATTTGCTTCTTTCTGCACCCCTGTTGTCTCTTTCTGCACTCGTCTTCCCTCTTTCTGTACCTTTCCTGCCTGTTTTTGCATCTCACTTGCCTCTTTCTGCACTTTTCTTGCTTCTTTCTACACCTCTGTTGCTTCTTTCAGCAATTCTCTTGCCTCTTTGGGCACTTCTCTTGCCTGTTTCTGCACCTCTCTTGCCTCTTTCTGCACCTCTGCTGGCTCTTTCTGCACCTCACTTGCTCCTTTCTACACTTCTCTTGCCTATTTCTGCACCCCTGTTGCTTCATTCTGCACTTTCCATGCTTCTTTCTGCACCTGTCTTGCTTCTTTCTGCACCCTTGTTGTCTCTTTATGTACCTCTTTTGCCTCTTTCTGCACTTTTCTTGCCTTTTTCTGCACCTCTCTTCCCTCTTTCTGCACCTCTGTTGCCTCTTTCTGCACCTCATTTGCTTCTTTCTGCATCCCTGTTGTCTCTTTCTGCATTCGTCTTCCCTCTTTCTGTACCTTTCCTGCCTGTTTTTGCATCTCACTTGCCTCTTTCTGCACTTTTCTTGCTTCTTTCTACACCTCTGTTGCTTCTTTCAGCAATTCTCTTGCCTCTTTGTGCACTTCTCTTGCCTGTTTCTGCACCTCTTGCCTCTTGCACCTCTATTGGCTCTTTCTGCACCTCACTTGCTCCTTTCTATACTTCTCTTGCCTTTCTGCACCCCTGTTGCTTCATTCTGCACTTTCCATGCGTCTTTCTGCACCTGACTTGCTTCTTTCTGCACCCCTGTTGTCTCTTTATGTACCTCTTTTGCCTCTTTCTGCACTTTTCTTGCCTTTTTCTGCACCTCTCCTCCCTCTTTCTGCACATCTGTTGCCTCTTTCTGCACCTCATTTGCTTCTTTCTGCACCCCTGTTGTCTCTTTCTGCACTCGTCTTCCCTCTTTCTGTACCTCTCCTGCCTGTTTTTGCATCTCACTTGCCTCTTTCTGCACTTTTCTTGCTTCTTTCTACACCTCTGTTGCTTCTTTCAGCAATTCTCTTGCCTCTTTGTGCACTTCTCTTGCCTGGTTCTGCACCTCTCTTGCCTCTTTTTGCACCTCTGCTGGCTCTTTCTGCACCTCACTTGCTCCTTTCTACACTTCTCTTGCCTCTTTCTGCACCCCTGTTGCTTCATTCTGCACTTTCCATGCTTCTTTCTGCACCTGTCTTGCTTCTTTCTGCACCCCTGTTGTCTCTTTATGTACCTCTTTTGCCTCTTTCTGTATTTTTCTTGCCTTTTTCTGCACCTCTCTTCCCTCTTTCTGCACGTCCGTTGCCTCTTTCTGCACCTCATTTGCTTCTTTCTGCACCCCTGTTGTCTCTTTCTGCACTCGTCTTCCCTCTTTCTGTACCTTTCCTGCCTGTTTTTGCATCTCACTTGCCTCTTTCTAAACTTTTCTTGCTTCTTTCTACACCTCTGTTGCTTCTTTCAGCAATTCTCGTGCCTCTTTGTGCACTTCTCTTGCCTGTTTCTGCACCTCTCTTGCCTCTTTTTGCACCTCTGCTGGCTCTTTCTGCACCTCACTTGCTCCTTTCTACACTTCTCTTGCCTCTTTCTGCACCCCTGTTGCTTCATTCTGCACTTTCCATGCTTCTTTCTGCACCTGTCTTGCTTCTTTCTGCACCCCTGTTGTCTCTTTATGTACCCCTTTTGCCTCTTTCTGCACTTTTCTTGCCTTTTTCTGCACCTCTCTTCCCTCTTTCTGCACGTCTGTTGCCTCTTTCTGCACCTCATTTGCTTCTTTCTGCACCCCTGTTGTCTCTTTCTGCACTCGTCTTCCCTCTTTCTGTACCTTTCCTGCCTGTTTTTGCATCTCACTTGCCTCTTTCTGCACTTTTCTTGCTTCTTTCTATACCTCTGTTGCTTCTTTCAGCAATTCTCTTGCCTCTTTGTGCACTTCTCTTGCCTGTTTCTGCACCTCTCTTGCCTCTTTTTGCACCTCTGTTGGCTCTTTCTGTACCTCACTTGCTCCTTTCTACACTTCTCTTGCCTCTTTCTGCACCCCTGTTGCTTCATTCTGCACTTTCCATGCTTCTTTCTGCACCTGTCTTGCTTCTTTCTGCACCCCTGTTGTCTCTTTATGTACCTCTTTTGCCTCTTTCTGCACTTTTCTTGCCTTTTTCTGCAGTTCTCTTCCCTCTTTCTGCACGTCTGTTGCCTCTTTCTGCACCTCATTTGCTTCTTTCTGCACCCTTGTTGTCTCTTTCTGCACTCATCTTCCCTCTTTCTGTACCTTTCCTGCCTGTTTTTGCATCTCACTTGCCTCTTTCTGCACTTTTCTGGCTTCTTTCTACACCTCTGTTGCTTCTTTCAGCAATTCTCTTGCCTCTTTGTGCACTTCTCTTGCCTGTTTCTGCACCTCTCTTGCCTCTTTTTGCACCTCTGTTGGCTCTTTCTGCACCTCACTTGCTCCTTTCTACACTTCTCTTGCCTCTTTCTGCACCCCTGTTGCTTCATTCTGCACTTTCCATGCTTCTTTCTGCACCTGTCTTGCTTCTTTCTGCACCTCTGTTGTCTCTTTATGTACCTCTTTTGCCTCTTTCTGCACTTTTCTTGCCTTTTTCTGCAGTCTCTTCCTCTTCACCTCTCTTTCTGCACCGTCTGTTGCCTCTTTCTGCACCTCATTTGCTTCTTTCTGCACCCCTGTTGTCTCTTTCTGCACTCGTCTTCCCTCTTTCTGTACCTTACCTGCCTGTTTTTGCATCTCACTTGCCTCTTTCTGCACTTTTCTTGCTTCTTTTTACACCTCTGTTGCTTCTTTCAGCAATTTTCTTGCCTCTTTGTGCACTTCTCTTGCCTGTTTCTGCACCTCTCTTGCCTCTTTTTGCACCTCTGTTGGCGCTTTCTGCACCTCACTTGCTCCTTTCTACACTTCTCTTGCCTCTTTCTGTACCCCTGTTGCTTCATTCTGCACTTTCCATGCTTCTTTCTGCACCTGTCTTGCTTCTTTCTGCACCCCTGTTGTCTCTTTATGTACCTCTTTTGCCTCTTTCTGCACTTTTCTTGCCTTTTTTCTGCACTTCTCTTCCTTCTTTCTGCATGTCTGTTGCCTCTTTCTGCACCTCATTTGCTTCTTTCTGCATCCCTGTTGTCTCTTTCTGCACTCGTCTTCCCTCTTTCTGTACCTTTCCTGCCTGTTTTTGCATCTCACTTGCCTCTTTCTGCACTTTTCTTGCTTCTTTCTACACCTCTGTTGCTTCTTTCAGCAATTCTCTTGCCTCTTTGTGCACTTCTCTTGCCTGTTTCTGCACCTCTCTTGCCTCTTTTTGCACCTCTGCTGGCTCTTTCTGCACCTCACTTGCTCCTTTCTACACTTCTCTTGCCTCTTTCTACACCCCTGTTGCTTCATTCTGCACTTTCCATGCTTCTTTCTGCACCTGTCTTGCTTCTTTCTGCACCCCTGTTGTCTCTTTATGTACCTCTTTTGCTTCTTTCTGCACTTTTCTTGCCTCTTTCTGCAGTTCTCTTTCTGCACCTCTGTTGCTTCTTTCTGCACTTCTCTTGCCTCTTTCTGCGCCCCTGTTGCTTCATTCTGCACTTTGTATGCTTCTTTCTGCATCTGTCTTGCTTCTTTCTGCAACCCTGTTGTCTCTTTCTGCACTCGTCTTCCCTCTTACTGTACCTTTCTTGCCTGTTTCTGCATCTCACTTGCCTCTTTCTGCACTTTTCTTGCTTCTTTCTACACCTCTGTTGCTTGTTTCTGCACCCGTCTTCCCTCTTTGTTCACCTCTCTAGCCTCTTTCTACACCTCTCTTCCCTCTTTCTGCACCACTCTTGCCTTTTTTTGTACCTCTGTTGCTTCTTTCTGCACTTCCCTTGACTCTTTCTGCACCCTTCGTGCCTCTTTCAGCACCTCTGTTGCTTCTTTGTGCACTTCTCTTCCTTCTTTCTGCACTCTTTGTGCCTCCTTTTGCACCTCTGTTGCTTCTTTCTGCACTTCTCTTGGTTCTTTCTGCACTGCTCTTGCCTCTTTCTGCATCCCTCTTGCCTCTTTGAGCACCTCTTTTGCTTCTTTCTGCACTTCTGTCTCCTCTTTCTGCACCTCTCATGCCTCTTTGTGCACCTCTGATGCTTCTTTCTGCGCTTCTATTGCCTCTTTCTGCACCTCTCTTGCTTCTCTCTGCAGCTGACTTGCCTCTTTCAGCACATCGGTTGCTTTTTTCTGCACCTCTCTTGACTCTTTCAGCACCTCTGTTACTTCTTTCTGCACTTCTATTCCTTCTTTCTGCATCTCTCTTGCTACTTTCTGCACCTCACTTGCCTCTTTCAGCACCTCTGTTGCTTTTTTCTACAGATCTCTTGCCTCTTTCTTCACCTCACTTGCCTCTTTCAGCACCTCTGTTGCTTTTTTGTGCAGATCTCTTGCCTCTTTCTGCACCCCTCTTTTCTCTTTCTGCACCTCTCTTGCTTCTTTCTGCACCCCTGTTCCCTCTTTCTGCACCTTTCCTGCCTGTTTCTGCACCTCTGTTGCCTCTTTCTGTACCTCTGTTGCCTCTTTCTGCACTTCTCTTGCTCTTTCTGCACCCTTTGCGCCTCTTTCAGCACCTCTGTTACTTCTTTCTGCACTTCTCTTCCTTCTTTCTGCACCCCTCCTGCCTCTTTCTGTACCTCTCTTGCCTCTTTGTGCACCCCTCCTACCTTTTTCTACACCCCTCTTGCCTCTCTCTCCACCCTTCTTCCCTCTTTCTGCACCTCTGTTGATTCTTTCTGCACTGCTCTTGCTTCTATCTGCACTTTACTTGCCTCTTTCTGCACTTCTCTTGCTTCTTTCTACACCTCTGTTGCTTCTTTCAGCAATTCTCTTGCCTCTTTCTGCACTTCTCTTCCTTCTTTCTGCACCCCTCCTGCCTCTTTCTGTACCTCTCTAACCTCTTTGTGCACCTCTCCTACCCCTTTCTGCACTACTTTTGCCCTCACTTGCCTCTTTCTGCACTTCACTTGCTTTTTTCTGCACCTCTCTTGCCTCTTTCGGCACCTCTGTTGCGTCTTTCTGCACTTCTCTTGCCTCCTTCTGCACCTCTTAGTTAGAGGTAGTTTTAATCCCCTGCCCTATTATGTACTAGGGCCATACAGGGAGGTCATGCCAATCACAGGGGTACCCCAACCCATAGTGTACCCTAGTGTATGTAGGTGTTTTCACTGTATTCTAAGTGTCTTTCAGCATAGCACTGGCTCCGGGCCTGGTTAGTCAGAGTCCGTTACCACCAATACCCATCAGCAAAAAGTTGGGGGCACAGGATGACTTTGCAACAAGGCCTCTTTCTACTCCTCTGTTGGTTCTTTGTGCACATCTCTTGCTTCTTGCTTCTTTCTGCACCTTTCTTCGTCTTTCTGGACTTCTGTTGCCTCTTTCTGCATTTCTCTTGCTTCTTTCTGCGCCTTTCTTCCTCTTTCTGCACATGTCCTACCTCTGAAGGCATAGTTAGAAATTTGTATTTAAAAAACCTTTGAAATTCACTGAAAAAACCACAGGTTTCAGGGACGTTATAGTTAGAAATTAGCATTTAAAAAACCTAAGAAATTCACTGAAAAAAACACAGGTTTCAGGGACGTTATAGTTATAAATTAGCATTTAAAAAACCTTAGAAATTCACTGAAAAAATCACAGGTTTCAGGGACGTTATAGTTAGTTGGACATTTCACTTGTACAAAACCAGAGAAATTCGGCTGTTATAGTTAGTTCAGCTAACTATAACTCGCGCCCCCGCAATGCACTGCTGATGACGTCACATATTACATCATTCATGACATGGTCAGTGACATCACTGATGACATCTCAAATGACATCACTGATGACATCACTGATGACATCATCCACATGATAATCTGATGCACCTCCTCATACCCTAATATAACCTTTGATACACCCACTCTAAAATACAGACTACCATTTTCGAAACCATAGACACACCAATACCAGTTAGTATATACCCACTCACTCACTAATTCCTAGGTCTACTCATTCACCCATACAGTCACTCATAGATGCAGTCAACCATCAATACGGCACTATCATATGCACTCACATATGTATACAGACACTCACACACCGCCACTCATCCATAGAGTTACTCACACACCTAGTCAGTCATGCAAAGAATCAATCACACTCCCATTTACTCACCTATACAGTTATACACACACCACCTCACTTATTCAAACATATACTAACACATACTTACACTCCTATACAATAACTAATACAAGCACACACTCATCCATACAGCCACTCTCACAATCACTCACTCTCACATATAGACATTTATAAACTCCAACACACACATATACTGCCTTTCACATATGTAGTTACTCACACATGTACCACTGAGACATCCATTCACTCACCAACACACCCATACACACACTCACCCACCCATACAGCCCTTCGCAGATGCACTCTTGAACCCATACACCCAGTGAATCACCCACTCACACATCTATGCACAGAGTCACACCCCCCCACCCACCCACACAGACACTCAGACACCCGTACAGATACTCAGACAACCAATAAATAACCCATATAGACCCTCATTTAGCTACTCATCAACCCATGCAACCGCTTACACACCAACTGACAAACTAAACTGTGTGAATGTCTGTATCAGTCACTAACCCATGCATTCAGTAAGACACATTTATTCACTCACTTATACAGTCAGTCACGCTCCTACTAAATCATCCATTCAGACACTTATACACCCACTCATTCTTCAATACACCTTGGCCTATATATATATATAAAACATATTTAAACTTTACAGAAACACACAGTCACTGGATGATGTCATCAGTGATGTCATCAGTGATGTCATTTGAGATGTCATCAGTGATGTTACTGACCATGTCATGAATGATGTAATATGTGACGTCATCAGCAGTGCATTGCGGGGGCGCGAGTTATAGTTAGCTGAACTAACTATAACGGCCGAATTTCTCTGGTTTTGTACGAGTGAAATGTCCAACTAACTATAACGTCCCTGAAACCTGTGGTTTTTTCAGTGAATTTCTAAGGTTTTTTCAATGCTAATTTCTAACTATAACGTCCCTGAAACCTATGGTTTTTTCAGTTAATATATATATATATATATGAACTCCACATCCGTTTCTCTGCACCAAGAACCGGACACCGACACGGGGAGATTTCAGGAAATCAAGCGTTTATTCCATAATTACGCTGTGACGCGTTTCGGCATTCACTGCCTTGATCACACAGTAATCCCTTCCGGTTTAACGTGCATTTTAAAGTAAAAGCCAGCAGAGTGCCCCGATCACATGATCAGGGCTTTTTCATGAAACATGAAAACAGACTTTCTTGTCGGCACAACTCATTAATTACAGTCACTTCGTTTTTCAAAATTGGAGTGCGCAATATTTAAAGGCAGAATAATTCATTTTGTACACAGGGGTTCATTATAAAACCATAAAAACAATTACCAGTTGAAATATATAATCTTTCACTGTGTGCAAAATCGCGTTTCTGTTAAAGTGCAAGTGCAAAATTTCATTAATAAATCCTTATTCAATCATGATTATCTTTCACAATTCTATGCACATATAAAAGAACCCAATAACAGGCAAGTGCCCGTGAACCCATGTTATAACCTCACACTGGGGTCACTTTCCCTATGGCATTTTGTGCATCAATCTTACACAGATCCATGCATTATCATTTAATAGTCATGAATCAATGCAATACAATATTCAATAATAATGATAAAATTACCTATTTCATCATTAAAAGAGAGGAAGAGAAAGGGAAGGGGCATCTAAAACCCAACAGGTAACTGTTTTATAAGACAGTTATTAAAAAACAAGGTCATGTTTATAACAATTCCAGTTTTCAAACCCTCATGCCCTGGGAAGTTGGATGTAGAGTTGATATCCATATTAACAATTTTCTCAATATTCACTTGAGTACATTTCTTTCAATGTTCCTATTGGATATCATTCTGCCGTGATCTAAAATAAAAGATTTTGTTGTAAAAACCTTCATAAAGTTCCACCAAATTCCTTAAAAGATATAAAAGGATTTCAAAAAGACTAAAAACATGGTAGTGCCTGCGATCTATATACACAATTTTGTTATTTGGTCAGATAGTGCAAACTTACGCAATAAAGTGCTAGTGCATTATTGTACTTTCATATATATCCACCAATATCCCAAGTGCTGATAGAAGTGCAATTACCTGTCCTATTAGCAGCCATATATAACAGCTTTCTAATATAAAGTGCAAGTGCACTACAGTACTTGTAATATATCCTAAAAGACCAGTTCTTTCTATCATTCAATGGAAAACTGACCATGTCATGAATGATGTAATATGTGACGGCATCAGCAGTGCATTGCGGGGGCACGAGTTATAGTTAGCTGAACTAACTATAATGGCTGAATTTCTCTGGTTTTGTACGAGTGAAATGTCAACTAACTATAACGTCCCTGAAACCTGTGGTTTTTTCAGTGAATTTCTAAGGTTTTTTAAATGTTAATTTCTAACTATAACGTCCCTGAAGCCTATGGTTTTTCAGTGAATATATATATATATATATATATATATATATATATATATATATA
>CAWUFW010029192.1:0-19605 GCA_963921515.1 Calotriton arnoldi | reverse complement strand
AGTAGCTTCTATTTTGTCCGATTTTGAGCAGGATAATGACTCTAAACACACTTATTAGAGTTCAAAAAGTGATAATTCACATTCAACAGTCATTTGCAGTCAAAAGATTAAACATTAAAAAATCACCATTAGTGACCATCTCGAGAAAGTTTGACACGTCCGGGGACATTGTTTTTCATCAAAAAATAGATTTTTGGACTGTACAAAAAATGACTCAAAATGTCAATTGGATCATGCCTCATTTTGAATAACCACATTGTAAAGCCTCACAGTGAAAGAAATTGCCATTTTACAGACCTTTCCTCCTACATCAGAAGCTTCTCATTTGACCAATTTCGGGTAGGTATAATGACTCTAAACACACTTATTTTAGTTCCAAAAGTGATAATTCACATGCAATAGTCATTTACCATCAAAAGATTAAACATTAAAAAATCACCATTACTGACCATCTGGAGAAAGTTTGACAGGGCCGGGGTCATCGTTTTTTAACAAAAAATAGATTTTTGGGGACTGTACAAAAAATGATTCAAAATGTCAATTGGATCAAGCCTCATGTTGAATAACCACTTTTTTAAGTCTCACAGTGACCAAAATTGTCATTTTTACAGATGTTTCCTCCTACTCAGAAGCTTCAATTTTGACCAATTGCCGGCAGGAAAATGACTCTGAACACACTTATTTTACTTCAAAAAGTGATAATTCACATCCAACAGTCATTTACAGTCAAAAGATTAAACATTAAAAAATCACTATTACTGACCATCTGGGGAAAGTTCAACAGGTCTGTGGTCAACTTTTTCATCAGAAAATTGATTTTTTGGACTGTACAAAAGTGATTCAAAATGTCAATTGCATCGTGCCTCATGTTGAATAACCTCTTTTTAAAGCCTCACAGTGACCAAAATTGTCATTTTTACAGATGTTTCCTCCTACTCAGAAGCTACTATTTTGACCAATTTCGGGTAGGAAAATGACTCTCAACACACTTATTTTAGTTCAAAAATTGATAATTCACATCCAACAGTTATTTACAGTCAAAAGATTAAACATTTAAAAAATCACCATTACTGACCATCTGGAAAAAGTTCGACAGGTCAGGGGTCATTGTTTTTCATCAGAAGATAGATTTTTGGGACTGTAAAAAACTGATTCAAAATGTCAATTGGATTGTGCCTCATGTTGAATAACCTATTTTTGAAGCCTCACAGTAACCAAAATTGCCATTTTTACAGAAGTTTCTTCCTACTCAGAAGCTTCTATTGTGACCAATTTCGGGCAGGAAAATGACTCTAAACACACTTATTTTGGTTCAAAAAGTGATTATTCATATGCAATAGTCATTTACAGTCAAAAGATTAAATATTAAAAAATCATCATTACTGACCATCTGGAGAAAGTTCAACAATTCCGAGGTCATCGTTATTCATCACAAAATTGAAGTTTTGTACTGTACAAAAAATGATTCAAAATGTCAATTGGATCGTGCCTCATGTTGAATAACCTCTAATTAAAGAATCACAGTGACCAAAATTGCCATTTTTATAGATGTTTCTTCCCACTCAGAAGCTTCAATTTTGACCGATTGTTGGCAGGAAAATGACTCTAAATACACATATTTTAGTTCCAAAAATGAAAATTCGCATGCAACAGTCATTTACAGTCAAAAGATTAAACATTAAAAATCACCATTACTGACCATCTGGAGAAAGTTTGACAGGTCCGGGGTCATCGTTTTTCATCAGAAAATTGATTTTTGGACTCTAAAAAAATGATTCAAAATGTCAATAGGATCGTGCCTCATGTTGAATAAGCTCTTTTTAAAGCCTCACAGTAACCAAAATTGAGATTTTTACAAAAGTTTCTTCCTACTCATAAGCTTCTATTTTGACCAATTTCAGGCAGGAAAATGACTTTAAACACACTTATTTTGGTTCAACAAGTGATAATTCATATGCAATAGTAATTTACAGTCAAAAGATTAAACATTAAAAAATCACCATTACTGACCATCTGGAGAAAGTTCAACAGGTCATCATTTTTCATCAGAAAATAGATTTTTGGGACTGTACAAAAAATGATTCAAAATGTCAATTGGATCGTGCCTCATGTTGAATAAGCACTTTTTAAAGCCTCACAGTAACCAAAATTGCCATTTTTACAGAAGTTTCTTCCTACTCAGAAGCTTCTATTTTGACCAATTTCGGGCAGGAAAATGACTCTAAACACACTTATTTTGGTTCAAAAAGTGATTATTCATATGCAATAGTCATTTACAGTCAGAAGATTAAATATTAAAAAATCACCATTACTGACCATCTGGAGAAAGTTCAACAGGTCCGATGTCATCGTTATTCAACACAAAATTGAAGTTTTGTACTCTACAAAAAATGATTCAAAATGTCAATTGGATCGTGCCTCATGTTGAATAACCTCTAATTAAAGAATCACAGTGACCAAAATTGCCATTTTTATACATGTTTCTTCCCACTCAGAAGCTTCTATTTTGACCGATTGTTGGCAGGAAAATGACTATAAACACACTTATTTTGGTTCCAAAAGTGATAATTCACATGCAATAGTCATTTACAGTCAAAAGATTAAACATTAAAAAATCACCATTACTGACCATCTGGAGAAAGTTCGACAGGTCAGGGGTCATCGTTTTTCATCAGAAAATAGATTTTTGGGACTGTAAAAAATGATTCAAAATGTCAATTGGATCGTGCCTCATGTTGAATAAGCTATATTTATAGCCTCACAGTAACCAAAAATTACCATTTTTACAGAAGTTTCTTCCTACTCAGAAGCTTCTCTTTTGACCAATTTCAGGCAGGAAAATGACTCTAAACACACTTATTTTAGTTCCAAAAGTGAAAATTCACATGCAATTGTCATTTACAGTTAAAAGATTAAACATTAAAAAATCACCATTACTGACCATCTGGATAAAGTTCGACAGGTCCCGGGTCATCGTTTTTCTTCAGAAAATAGATTTATGGGACTGTACAAAAAATTATTCATAATGTCAATTGGATTGTGCCTCATGTTGAATAACCACTTTTTAAAGCCTCACAGTGACCAAAATTGCCCTATTTATAGACTTTTCCTCTTACTCAGAAGTTTCTATTTTCACCTATATCGGACAGGAAAATTACTCCAAACAAAGTTATTTTGGTTCCAAAAGTGATAATTAACATTCAATAGTCATTTACAGTCAAAAGATAAAAATTAAAAATCACCATTACTGACCATCTGGAGAAAGTTCAACAGGTCCGGGGTCATAGTTTTTCATCAGAGAATTTATTGTTTGGACTATAAAAAATAGATTCAAAATATCAATTGGTTCGTGCCTCATGTTGAATAACCTCTGTTTGAAGCCTCACAGTTACCAAAATTGCCATCTAAAAATGAAAATTCACATGTAATAGTCATTTACAGTCAAAAGATTAAACATAAAAAAATCACCATTACTGACCATCTGGAGAAAGTTAGACAGATCCGGGGTCATTGTTTTTCATCAGAAAATAGATTTTTGTGACTGAGAAAAAGGATTCAAAATGTCAATTGGATTGTGCCTCATGTCGAATAACCACTAATTAAAGCTGCACAGTGACCAAAAGTGCAATTTTTACAGTTATTTCTCCTACTACAAAGCTTCTATTTTGACCGATTCAGTGCAGGAAAATGACTCTAAACACACATATATTAGTTCCAAAAGTGATAATTCACATGCAATAGTCATTTACAGTCAACAGTTTAAACATTCAAAAATCACCATTACTGACCATCTGGAGAAAGTTTGACAGGTCTGGGGTCATTGTTTTTCATCAGAAAGTTGAGTTTTTTTGGACTGTACAAAAAATGATTCAAAATGTCAATTGGATCATGCCTCATGTTGAATAACGCCTTTTTAAAGCCTCAGAGTGACCAAAATTTTAATTTTTACAGATGTTTCCTCCTACACAGAAGCTTCTATCTTGACCACTTTTTAGCAGGAAAATGACTCTAAACACACTTATTTTAGTTCAAAAAGTGATAATTCACATCCAACAGTCATTTACAGTGAAAATATTAAACATTAAAAAGTAACCATTACTGACCCCCTGGAGAAAGTTCGACAGGTCCGGGGTCATCGTTTTTCATCAGAAAATTGATTTTTGTGACTGTACAAAAAATGATTCAAAATATCAATTGGATCGTGCCTCATGTTGAATAACCACTTATTAAAGCCTGCACAGTGACCAAAAGTGCCATTTTTACAGACTATTTCTCCTACTACAGAAGCTTCTATTTTGACCGATTTCAGTGCAGGAAAATGACTCTAAACACACATTATATTAGTTCCAAAAGTGATAATTCACATGCAATAGTCATTTACAGTCAACAGATTAAACATTCAAAAATCACCATTACTGACCATCTGGAGAAAGTTTGACAGGTCTGGGGTCATTGTTTTTCATCAGAAAATTGAGTTTTTGGACTGTACAAAAATGATTCAAAATGTCAATTGGATCATGCCTCATGTTGAATAACGCCTTTTTAAAGCCTCACAGTGACCAAAATTTTAATTTTTACAGATGTTTCCTCCTACTCAGAAGCTTCTATCTTTGACCACTTTTTGGCAGGAAAATGACTCTAAACACACTTATTTTAGTTCCAAAAGTGATAATTCACATCCAACAGTCATTTACAGTCAAAAGATTAAACATTAAAAAGTCACCATTACTGACCATCTGGAGAAAGTTCGACAGGTCCGGGGTCATCGTTTTTCATCAGAAAATTGATTTTTTTGGACTGTACAAAAAATGATTCACAATGTCAATTGGATCATGCCTCATGTTGAATAACCACTTTTTAAAGCCTCACAGTGACCAAAATTGCCATTTTTACAGACTTTTCCTCCTACTCAGAAGCTTCTATTTTGACCAATTTTGTGCAGGAAAATGACTCTAAACACACTTATTTTAGTTCCAAAAGTGATAATTCACATGCAATAGTCATTTACAGTCAAAAGATTAAACATTCAAAAATCACCATTACTGACCATCTGGAGAAAGTTCGACAGGTCTGGGGTCATCGTTTTTCATCAGAAAATTGATTATTTGGACTGTACAAAAATTGATTCAAAATGTCAATTGGATCATGCCTCATGTTGAATAACCACTTTTTAAAGCCTCACAGTGACCAAAATTGCCATTTTTACAGATGTTTCCTCCTACTCAGAAGCTTCTATTTTGACCAATTTCGGGCAGGAAAATGACTCTAAACACACTTATTTTAGTTCCAAAAGTGATAATTCACATGCAATAGTCATTTACAGTCAAAAGATTAAACATTAAAAAATCACCATTACTGACCATCTGGAGAAAGTTCGACAGGTCCGGGGTCATCGTTTTTCATCAAAAAATTGATTTTTTTGGACTGTACAAAAAATGATTCAAAATGTCAATTGGATCATGCCTCATGTTGAATAACCTCTTTTAAAGCCTCACAGTGACCAAAATTGCCATTTTTACAGATGTTTCCTCCTACTCAGAAGCTTCTAATTTGACCAATTTTGGGTAGGAAAATGACTCTAAACACACTTATTTTAGTTCCAAAAGTGATAATTCACATGCAATAGTCATTTACAGTCAAAAGATTAAACATTAAAAAATCACCATTACTGACCATCTGGAGAAAGTTCGACAGGTCCAGGGTCATCGTTTTTCATCAGAAAATTGATTTTTGGACTGTACAAAAAATGATTCAAAATGTCAATTGGATCATGCCTCATGTTGAATAACCACTTTTTAAAGCCTCACAGTGACCAAAATTGCCATTTTTACGGACTTTTCCTCCTACTCAGAAGCTTCTATTTTGACCGATTTCGGTGAGGAAAATGACTCTAAACATACTTATTTTAGTTCCAAAAGTGATAATTCATATGCAATAGTTAATTACAGTCAAAAGATTAAACATTAAAAAATCACCATTACTGACCATCTGGAGAAAGTTTGACAGGTCCGAGGGTCATTGTTTTTCATCAGAAACATTGATTTTTTGGACTGTACAAAAAATGATTCAAAATGTCAATTGGATCATGCCTCATGTTGAATAACCACTTTTTAAAGCCTCACAGTGACCAAAATTGCCATTTTTACAGACCTTTCCTCCTACTCAGAAGCTTCTATTTTGACCGATTTCGGGCAGGTAAATGACTCTAAACACACTTATTTTAGTTCCAAAAGTGATAATTCACATGCAATAGTTATTTACAGTCAAAAGATTAAACATTAAAAAATCACCATTACTGACTATCTGGAGAAAGTTTGACAGGTCCGGGGTCATCGTTTTTCATCAGAAAATTGATTTTTTGGACTGTACAAAAAATGATTCAAAATGTCAATTGGATCATGCCTCATGTTGAATAACCACTTTTTAAAGCCTCACAGTGACCAAAATTGTCATTTTTACAAACTTTTCCTCCTACTCAGAAGCTTCTATTTTGACCAATTTTGGGCAGGTAAAATGACTCTAAACAACTTATGTTCAGATTCCAAAAGTGATAATTCATATCCAATAGTCAATTACAGTCAAAAGATTAAACATTAAAAATCACCATTCCTGACCATCTGGAGAAAGTTTGACAGGCCGAGGGTCGATGCTTTTCATCAGAAAATAGATTTTTGGACTGTACTAAAACGTGATTCAAAATGCTCAATTGATCATGCCTCATGTTGAATAACCACTCTTTAAAGCTCTCACAGTGACCAAAATTGTCAGTTTTACAGATGTTTCCTCCTACTCAGTAGCTTCTATTTTGTCCGATTTCGAGCAGGATAAGCTGACTCTAAACCACACTTATTAGAGTTCCAAAAGTGATAATTCACATGCAATAGTCATTTGCAGTCAAACAGATTAAACATTAAAAATCACCATTACCGTGACCATCTGCGAGAAAGTTTGACACGTCACGTGGGGCATCGTTTTTCATCAGCAAACATTGAGTTTATGGGACTCGTACAAACAATGACTCAAAATGTCAATTGGATCATGCCTCATTTTGAATAACCACATTCGTAAGGCCTCACAGTGACACAAATTGCCATTGTTACAGACCTTTCATCCTACTCCGAAGCTTCTCATTTGGACCGATTTCGGGCAGGAATATGACTCTAAACACTCTATTTTAGTTCCAAAAGTGATAATTCACATGCAATAGTCATTTACCGTCAAAAGATTAAACATTAAAAAATCACCATTACTGAGCCAGTCTGGAGAAAGATTGACAGAGTCCGGGGTCATCGCTTTTTATCAAAAAATACATATTTTGGACTGTACAAAAAATGATTCAAAATGTCAATTGGATCAAGCCTCATGTTGAATAACCACTTTTTAAAGTCTCACAGTGACCAAAATTGCCATTTTTACAGACTTTTCCTCCTACTCAGAAGTTTCTATTTTGACCAATTTCGGGCAGGAAAATGACTCTCAACACACTTATTTTAGTTCCAAAAGTGATAATTCACATTCAATAGTTATTTACCATCAAAAGATTAAACATTAAAAAATCACCATTCCTGACCATCTGGAGAAAGTTTGACAGGTCAGGGGTCATTGTTTTTCATCAGAAAATTGATTTTATTGGACTGTACTAAAATGTTTCAAAATGTCAATTGGATTGTGCCTCATGTTGATCAACCACTTTTTAAAGCCTCACAGTGACCAAAATTGCCATTTTTACAGACTTTTCCTCCTACTCAGAAGCTTCTATTTTGACCAATTTCGGGCAGGAAAATGACTCTAAACACACTTATTTTAGTTCGAAAAGTGATAATTCACATGCAATAGTTATTTACAGTCAAAAGATTAAACATTAAAAAATCACCATTACTGACCATCTGGAGAAAGTTCGACAGGTCCGAGGTCATCGTTTTTCATCACAAAATTGATATTTGTAGGACTGTACATAAAATGATTCAAAATGTCAATTGGATCGTGCCTCATGTTGAATAACCTCTTTTAAGGCCTCACAGTGACCAAAATTGCCATTTTTACTAGACTTTGCTTACTACTCAGAAGCTTCTATTTTGACCGATTTTGCGCAGGAAAATGACTCTAAACACACTTATTTTAGTTCCAAAAGTGATAATTCATATGCAATAGTCATTTACAGTCAAAAGATTAAACATTAAAAAATCACCATTACTGACCATCTGGAGAAAGTTTGACAGGTCAGGGGTCATCGTTTTTCATCAGAAAATTGATTTATTGGACTGTACAAAAAATGATTCAAAATGTCAATTGGATCGTGCCTCATGTTGAATAACCACTTTTAAAGCCTCACAGTGAACCAAAATTGCCATTTTTACAGACCTTTCCTCCTACTCAGAAGCTTCTCATTTTGACCAATTTCGGGCAGGAAAATGACTCTAAACACACTTATTTTAGTTCAAAAAGTGATAATTCACATGCAATAGTCATTTACAGTCAAAAGATTAAACATTAAAAAATCACCATTACTGACCATCTGGAGAAAGTTCAACAGGTCCAGGGTCATCGTTTTTCATCAGAAAATAAATTTTTGGGACTGTACAAAAAATGATTCAAAATGTCAATTGGATCGTGCCTCATGTTAAATAACCACTTTTTAAAGCCTCACAGTGACCAAAATTGCCATTTTTACAGACTTTTCCTCCTACTCAGAAGCTTCTATTTTGACCATTTTCGGGCAGGAAAATGACTCTAAACACACTTATTTTAGTTCCAAAAGTGATAATTCACATGCAATAGTTATTTACAGTCAAAAGATTAAACATTAACAAAATCACCATTACTGACCATCTGGAGATAGTTCGACAGGTCCGGGGTCATCGTTTTTCATCAAAAAATACATTTTCTGGACTGTACATAAAATGATTCAAAATGTCAATTGGATCGTGCCTCATGTTGAATAACCTCTATTTAAGGCCTCACAGTGACCAAAATTGTCATTTTTAGAGATGTTTCCTCCTACTCAGAAGCTTCTATTTTGACCAATTTTGGGCAGGAAAATGACTCTAAACACACTTATTTTAGTTCAAAAGTGATAATTCACATGCAATAGTTATTTACAGTCAAAAGATTAAACATTAAAAAATCACCATTACTGACCATCTGGAGAAAGTTCGACAGGTCCGGGGTCATCGGTTTTCATCAGAAAATTGATTTTTTGGAACTGTAGAAAAAATGATTCAAAATGTCAATTGGATCGTGACTCATGTTGAATAACCACTTTTTAAAGCCTCACAGTGACCAAAATTGCCATTTTTACAGACTTTTCCTCCTATTCAGTAGCTTCTATTTTGAACAATTTCGGGCAAGAAAAAGACTCTAAACACACTTATTTTAGTTCCAAAAGTGATAATTTATATGCAATAGTTATTTACAGTCAAAAGATTAAACATTAAAAAATCACCATTACTGACCATCTGGAGAAAGTTTGACAGGTCCGGGGTCAATCGTTTTTCATCAGAAAATTGATTTATTGGACTGTAAAAAATGATTCAAAATGTCAATTGGATCGTGCCTCATGTTGAATAACCACTTTTTAAAGCCTCACAGTGACAACAAATTGCCATTTTACAGAGCTTTCCTCCTACTCAGAAGCTTCTCATTTGATCAATTTCGGGCAGGAAAATTACTCTAAACACACTTATTTTAGTTCCAAAAGTGATAATTCACATGCAATAGTCATTTACAGTCAAAAGATTAAACATTAAAAAATCACCATTACTGACCATCTGGAGAAAGTTCGACAGGTCCGGGGTCATCGTTTTTCATCAGAAAATAGATTTTTGGGACTGTACAAAAAATGATTCAAAATGTCAATTGGATCGTGCCTCATGTTAAATAACCACTTTTAAAGTCTCACAGTGACCAAAATTGCCATTTTACAGACTTTTCCTCCTACTCAGAAGCTTCTATTTTGACCATTTCGGGCAGGAAAATGACTCTAAACACACTTATTTTAGTTCCAAAAGTGATAATTCACATGCAATAGTCATTTACAGTCAAAAGATTAAACATTAAAAAATCACTATTACTGACCATCTGGAGAAAGTTTGACAGGCCAGGGGTCATATGTTTTTCATCAGAAAATTCATTTTTTGGACTGTACAAAAAATGATTCAAAATGTCAATTGGATCGATGCCTCATGTTGAATAACCACTTTTTAAAGCCTCACAGTCACCAATAATTGCCATTTTTGCAGACTTTTCCTCCTACTCAGAAGCTTCTACTTTGACCAATATCGGGCAGGTAAATTACTCTAAACACTTATTTTAGTTCCAAAAGTGATAATTCACATGCAATAGTTATTTACCAGTCAAAAGATTAAACATTAAAAAATCACCATTACTGACCATCTGGAGAAAGTTCGACAAGTCCGGGGTCATAGTTTTTCATCAGAAAATATGATTTTTAGGACTGTACATAAAATGATTCAAAATGTCAATTGGATCATGCCTCATGTTGAATAACCTCTTTTAAAGCCTCACAGTGACCAAAATTGCCATTTTTACAGATGTTTCCTCCTGCACAGAAGCTTCTATTTTGATCAGTTTCACGCAGGAAAATGACTCTAAACACACTTATTTTAGATCCAAAAGTGATGATTCATATCCAATAGTCATTTACAGTCAAAAGATTAAACATTAAAAAATCACCATTACTGACCATCTGGAGAAAGTTTGACAGGTCAGGGGTCATAGTTTTCCATCCGAAAATTTATTTTTTGGACTGTACAAAAATGATTCAAAATGTCAATTGGATCATGCCTCATGTTGAATAACCTCTTTTAAAGGCCTCACAGTGACCAAAATTGTCATTTTTACAGACTGTTTCCTCCTACTCAGAAGCTTCTATTTTGACCAATTTCAGGCAGGAAAATGACTCTAAACACACTTATTTTAGTTCAAAAAGTGATAATTCACATGCAATAGTTATTTACAGTAAAAAGATTAAACATAAAAAAAATCATCATTACTGACCATCTGGAGAAAGTTCAACAGGTCTGGGGTCATCGTTTTCATCAAAAAATAGATTTTTGGGAATGTACAAAAAATTATTCAAAATGTCAATTGGATCATGCCTCATGTTGAATAACCTCTTTTTAAAGCCTCACAGTGACCAAAATTGCCATTTTTACAGATGTTTCCTCCTTCTCAGAAGCTTCTATTTTGACCGATTTTGGGCAGGAAATTGACTCTAAACACACTTATTTTAGTTCAAAAAGCGATCATTCACATACAACAGTCATTTACAGTCAAAAGATTAAACATTAAAAATCACCATTACTGACTATCTGGTGAAACTTCGACAGGTCCGGGGTCATCGTTTTTCATCAGAAAATTGATTTTTTGGACTGTACAAAAATGATTCAAAATGATAATTGGATTGTGACTCGTGTTGAATAACCTCTTTTTAAAGCCTCACAGTGACCAAAATTGTCATTTTTACAGATGTTTCCTCCTACTCAGAAACTTCTATTTTGACCAATTTTGGGCAGGTAAATGACTCTAAACACTTATTTTAGTTCCAAAAGTGATAATTCACATGCAATAGTCATTTACCGTCAAAAGATTAAACATTAAAAAATCACCATTACTGGAGAAAGTTCGACAGATCGAAAAAGTCCGGGGTCATCGCTTTTTTTATCAAAAAATACATATTTCGGACTGTACAAAAAATGATTCAAAATGTCAATTGGATCAAGCCTCATGTTAAATAACCACTTTTTAAAGTCTCACAGTGACCAAACTTGCCATTTTTACAGACTTTTCCTCCTACTCAGAAGCTTCTATTTTGACCATTTTCGGGCAGGTAAATGACTCTAAACACTTATTTTAGTTCCAAAAGTGATAATTCACATGCAATTGTCATTTACCATCAAAACATTAAACATTAAAAAATCACTATTACTGACCATCTGGAGAAAGTTTGACAGGCCAGGGGTCAATGTTTTTCATCAGAAAATTGATTTTTTGGACTGTACAAAAAATGATTCAAAATGTAAATTGGATGATGCCTCATGTTGAATAACTACTTTTTAAAGCCTCACGGTCAAAAAAATTGCCATTTTTACAGACTTTTCCTCCTACTCAGAAGCTTCTACTTTGACCAATTTCGGGCAGGTAAATTACTCTAAACACTTATTTTAGTTCCAAAAGTGATAATTCACATACAATAGTTATTTACCGTCAAAAGATTAAACATTAAAAAAATCACCATTACTGACCATCTGGAGAATGTTCGACAAGTCCGGGGTCATAGTTTTTCATCCAAAAATATATTTCAGTTGGATCAAGCCTCATGTTTAATAACCTCTTTTTAAGGCCTCACGGTGACCAAAATTGTCAATTTTACGAGATGTTTCCTCCTACTCAGAAGCTTCTATTTTGATCAATTTTGCACAGGAAAATGACTCTAAGCACACTTATTTTAGATCCAAAAGTGATGATTCATATCCAATAGTCAATTAAAGTCAAAAGATTAAACATTAAAAAATCACCATTACTGACCATCTGGAGAAAGTTTGACAGGCCAAGGGGTCAATGTTTTTCATCAGAACATTGATATATTGGACTGTACAAAAATGATTCAAAATGTCAATTGGATCATGCCTCATGTTGAATAACCACTTTTTAAAGCCTCACAGTGAAAAAAATTGCAATTTTTCCAGACTTTTCCTCCTACTCAGAAGCTTCTACTTTGAACAATTTCGGCAGGTAAATGACTCTAAATACTTATTTTAGTTCCAAAAGTGATAATTGACTTGCAATAGTCATTTACCGTGAAAAAATTAAACATTAAAAAAAATCACCATTACTGACCATCTGGAGAAAGTTCGACAGGTCTGGGGTCATCACTGTTCAACAGAAAATAGATTTTTGGGACTGTACAAAAAATGATTCAAAATGTCAATTGGATCATGCCTCATGTTGAATAACCTCTTTTAAAGGCCTCACAGTGACCAAAATTGCCATTTTTACAGATCTTTCCTCCTACTCAGAAGCTTCTATTTTGAACAATTTCGCGCAGGAAAATGACTCTAAACACACTTATTTTAGATCCAAAAGTGATGATTCATACCCAATAGTCAATTAAAGTCAAAAGATTAAACATTAAAAAATCACCATTACTGACCATCTGGAGAAAGTTTGACAGGCCAGGGGTCAATGTTTTTCATCAGAACATTGATTTATTGGACTGTACAAAAAATGATTCAAAATGTCAATTGGATCATGCCTCATGTTGAATAACCACTTTTTAAAGCCTCACAGTGAAACAAATTGCCATTTTACAGACCTTTCCTCCTACTCCGAAGCTTCTCATTTGACCAATTTCGGGCAGGTAAATTACTCTAAACACTTATTTTAGTTAAAAAAGTGATAATTCACATGCAATAGTCATTTACCGTCAAAAGATTAAACATTAAAAAATCACCATTACTGACCATCTGGAGAAAGTTCAACAGGTCCTGGGTCATCGTTTTTTAACAAAAAATAGATTTTTGGGACTGTACAAAAAATGATTCAAAATGTCAATTGGATCAAGCCTCATGTTAAATAACTTTTTAAAGTCTCACAGTGACCAAACTTGCCATTTTTACAGACTTTTCCTCCTACTCAGAAGCTTCTATTTTGACCATTTTCGGGCAGGTAAATGACTCTAAACACTTATTTTAGTTCCAAAAGTGATACTTCACATGCAATTGTAATTTACTGTCAAAAGTTTAAACATTAAAAAATCACTATTATTGACCATCTGGAGAAAGTTTGACAGGCCAGGGGTCAATGTTTTTCATCAGAAAATTCATTTTTTGGACTGTACAATAAATGATTCAAAATGTAAATTGGATGAAGCCTCATGTTGAATAACCACTTTTTAAAGCCTCACGGTCCAAAAATTTGCCATTTTTGCAGACTTTTCCTCCTACTCAGAAGCTTCTACTTTGACCAATATCGGGCAGGTAAATTATTCTAAACACTTATTTTAGTTCCAAAAGTGATAATTCACATGCAATAGTTATTTACCGTCAAAAGATTAAACATTAAAAAGTCATCATTACTGACCATCTGGAGAAAGTTCGACAAGTCCGGGGTCATAGTTTTTCATCAAAAAATATATTTTTAGGACTGTACATAAAATGATCCAAAACGTCAGTTGGATCAAGCCTCATGTTTAATAACCTCTTTTTAAGGCCTCACAGTGACCAAAATTGTCATTTTTAGAGATGTTTCCTCCTACACAGAAGCTTCTATTTTGATCAATTTTGCACAGGAAAATGACTCTAAACACACTTATTTTAGATCCAAAAGTGATGATTCATATCCAATAGTCAATTAAAGTCAAAAGATTAAACATTAACAAATCACCATTACTGACCATCTGGAGAAAGTTTGACAGGCCAGGGGTCAATGTTTTTCATCAGAACATTGATTTATTGGACTGTACAAAAAATGATTCAAAATGTCAATTGGATCATGCCTCATGTTGAATAACCACTTTTTAAAGCCTCACAGTGAAAAAAATTGCCATTTTTCCAGACTTTTCCTCCTACTCAGAAGCTTCTACTTTGAACAATTTCGGCAGGTAAATGGCTCTAAATACTTATTTTAGTTCCAAAAGTGATAATTGACTTGCAATAGTCATTTACCGTGAAAAGATTAAACATAAAAAAATCACCATTACTGACCATCTGGAGAAAGTTCGACAGGTCTGGGGTCATCACTGTTCAACAAAAAATAGATTTTTGGGACTGTACAAAAAATGATTCAAAATGTCAATTGGATCGTGCCTCATGTTGAATAACCTCTTTTTAAAGGCCCACAGTGACCAAAATTATCATTTTTACAGATCTTTCCTCCTACTCAGAAGCTTCTATTTTTACCAATTTCAGGCAGGAAAATGACTCTAAACACACCAATTTTAGTTCAAAAAGAGATAATTCACATCCAACATTTATTTACAGTCAAAAGATTAAACATTAAAAAAATCACGATTACTGACCATCTGGAGAAAGTTCAACAGGTCCGGGGTCATCTTTTTTCATCAGAAAATTGATTTTTTGGACTGTGCAATAATGATTCAAAATGTCATTTGGATCATGCCTCATGTTGAATAACCACTTTTTTAAGTCTCACAGTGACCAAAATTGTCATTTTTACAGACTATTCCTCCTACTCTGAAGCTTCTATTTTGACCAATTTCTGGCAGGAAAATGACTCTAAACGCACTTATTTTATTTCAAAAAGTGATAATTCACATGCAATAGTCATTTACCGTCAAAAGATTAAACATTAAAAAATTACCATTACTGACCGTCTGGAGAAAGTTCAACAGGTCCGGGGTCATCGTTTTTCATCAAAAAATAGATTTTTGGGAATGTATAAAAAATGATTCAAAATGTCAATGTTATATTTCATATAGGTACCCCAATATAGGTCTAGGTATCATCATAGCCCTTCACCTACATTCTCTCCTATACTACATACATAACCGATTTGGAGGACTGTCCTTTTACCCACTTACAATACTACACATAAGTACGTAGGGTTTTTTCCTGGAGACTGGCCTCATAAATTATGCATGAGGATTCTTAGTTTCTTGGAATCACAGCAGGAGCATCATCTCCTGCATAATAACTGTGTATAAAGTTCATTCCTGATGTCATCCTAAGTCCGACACTGGCACAGCAAGGTAGGACCCCTGGCGATACCTTAGGGTATATAAACACCACATCTTGCTGAGATAGAGAGAGGAGATCACGACTTCCATGCCAACACACTGACGCAAGATGCTGAGGTTCCTGCATGCAGATACTCCAGCTCGCAGTTGTCTGACATCCCTTTCGGGGTGTTCAGCTCGAGACCAGAACAAGGTCCCGCAGTCTCACATCAGGTAATGGGGTTGGCTTTACCCGAGAGGGATTCTTGGCTTTACACCTACTCACATGCTAGGTACACTTAGGTACATCTAGTTATGGTGCATCATAGGAGTACGCATTTTATTGCCATGTATTTTATATACTCGCCTATATTTATGATTTTAGAAAAATGGTAGAAACCTACCATCTGTTTACTTTCTTAGTGCTGCTACTCATTTATATATGCTACTGTCTACTGGTGATTTCAGTGCACTTATTTTACGCTAGAATAACGACTGCTCAATAAATACTTATTGAAAATGTCCCAACCGTTTATTCTGTGTATCTCTCTGAGAACACGTGAGGACGAGTGACTGAGCGAAAAGTAAGTTTCTGTTTCCACAATCCTGAGGGATCAGGGTTGTCATGTTCAATAGTTGCCAAGAACTATTCTCTCCTTGGTAAGAGGAGGTTATAGTGGCATTGCGAGCTAGCTGGCACACAGGCCAACATACCTGGTGAGGGTGTCTGGAATCAGTCTGGAAACCAGTACCGCAGTGTATGTTGTCTAAAGGCGCAGATCCTATATAGGTCTTATAGGAACTGCATGACATGCCTCATACATACATAGATCATGCCTCATGTTGAATTACCTCTTTTTAAAGTCTCACAGTTACAAAAATTGCCATTTTTACAGATACTTCCTAATCCTCCTCAGAAGCGTCTTTTTTGACCGATTTCGGGTAGGAAAAATACTCAAAACATACGTATTTTAGTTCAAAAGTGATAATTCACATCCAACAGTCATTTACAGTCAAAAGATTAAACAGTAAAAAAATCACCATTACTGACCATCTGGAGAAAGTTCGACATGTCCGGGTCATCATTTTTCATCAGAAAATTGATTTTTTGGACTGTACAAAAATGATTAAAAATGTCAATTGGATCGTGCCTCATGTTGAATAACCTCTTTTTAAAGGCCCACAGTGACCAAAATCATCATTTTCACAGATGTTTCCTCCTACCCAGAAGCTTCTATTTTGACCAATTTCGGGCAGGAAAATGACTCTAAACACACTTAATTTAGTTCAAAAAGTGATAATTCACATCCAACAGTTATTTACAGTCAAAAGATTAAACATTAAAAAAAATCACCATTACTGATCATCTGGAGAAAGTTCTACAGGTCCGGGGACATCTTTTTTCATCAGAAAATGAATTTTTCAAGAGTGTAGAAAAAATGATTCAAAATGTCAATTGGATCATGCCTCATGTTGAATAACCACTTTTTAAAGCCTAACAGTGACCTAAATTGCCATTTTTATAGTCTGTTCTTCCTACTCAGCAGCTTCTATTTTGACCAATTTCGGGCAGGAAAATGACTCTAAACACACTTATTTTAGTTCCAATAGTGATGATTCACATCCAATAGTCAATTAAAGTCAAAAGATTAAACATTAAAAAATCACCATTACTGACCATCTGGAGGAAGATTGACAGGCCAGGGGTCAATGTTTTTCTTCAGAAAATTGATTTTTTGGACTGTACAAAAAAATGATTCAAAATGTAAATTGGATGATGCCTCATTTTGAATAACCACTTTTTTAAGCCTCACGGTGAAAAAATTGCCATTTTTGCAGACTTTTCCTCCTTCTCAGAAGCTTCTACTTTGACCAATTTCGGGCAGGTTAATTACTCTAAACACTTATTTTAGTTCCAAAAGTGATAATTCACATGCAATAGTCATTTACCAGCAAAAGATTAAACATTAAAAAATGACCATTACTGACCATCTGGAGAAAGTTCGACAGGTCCAGGGTCATCGTTTTTCATCAAAAAATAGATTTTTGGGACTGTACAAAAAATGATTCAAAATGTCAATTTGATCAAGCCTCATGTTGAATAACCACTTTTTAAAGTCTCACAGTGACCAAAATTGCCATTTTTACAGATGTTTCCTCCTTCTTAGAAGCTTCTATTTTGACCAATTTTGGGCAGGAAAATGACTCTAAGCACACTTATTTTAGTTCAAAAATTGATCATTTACCTGCAACAGTCATTTACAGTCAAAAGATTAAACATTAAAAAATCACCATTACTGACAATCTGGAGAAAGTTCGGCAGGTCCGGGGTCATCGTTTTTCATCAGAAAATTTATTTTTTGGACTGTACAAATAATGATTCAAAATGTCAATTGGATCATGCCTCGTGTTGAATAACCACTTTTTAAAGCCTCACAGTGACCAAAATTGCCATTTTTACATACTTTTTTCCTCTTACTCAGAAGCTTCTATTTTGACCGATTATGGGCAGGAAAATGACTCTAAACACACTTATTTTAGTTCCAAAATTGATAATTAATATGCAATAGTTATTTACAGTCAAAAGATTAAACATTAAAAAATCACCATTACTGACCATCTGGAGAAAGTTTGTCAGGTCCAGGGTCATCGTTTTTCATCAGAAAATATATTTTGTGGACTGTACAAAAAATTATTCAAAATGTCAATTGGATCGTGCTCATGTTAAATAACAACTTTTTAAGGCCTCACAGTGACCAAAATTTCCACTTTGCAGACTTTTCCTCCTAATCAGAAGCTCATATTTTGAATAATTTCGGGCAGGAAAATGTCTCTAAACACACTTATTTTAGTTCCAAAATTTATAATTCACATGCAAAAATCATTTACAGTCAAAAGATTGACCATAAAAAAATCACCATTACTAATCATCTGGAGAAAGTTTGACAGGTCTGGGGTCATCGTTATTCATCAGAAAATTTATAATTTTGGACTGTACAAACAGTTATTCAAAATGTCAATTGGATCGTGCCTCATGTTGAATAACCACTTTTTAAGGCCTCACAGTGACCAAAATTGCCATTTTTACAAACTTTTCATCCTACTCAGAATCTTGTATTTTGACTGATTTCGGGCAGGAAAATTACTCTAAACACACTTATTTTACTTTCAAAAGTGATAATTCACAGGCAATAGTTATTTACAGTCAAAAGATTAAACATTAAAAAATCACCATTCCTGACTATCTGGAGAAAGTTTGACAGGTCCGGGGTCATCGTTTCTCATCAGAAAATTGATTTTTTGGACTGTACAAAAAATGATTCAAAATGTCAATTGTATCGTGCCTCATGTTGAAGAACCACTTTTTAAGGCCTCACAGTGACCAAAATTGCCATTTTTACATACTTTTTTCCTCTTACTCAGAAGCTTCTATTTTGACCGATTTCGAGCAGGAATATGACTCTAAACACACTTATTTTAGTTCCAAAATTGATAATTCATATGCAATAGTTATTTACAGTCAAAAGATTAAACATTAAAAAATCACCATTACTGACCATCTGGAGAAAGTTCTACAGGTCCGGGGACATCTTTTTTCATCAGAAAATGAATTTTTCAAGAGTGTAGAAAAAATGATTCAAAATGTCAATTGGATCATGCCTCATGTTGAATAACCACTTTTTAAAGCCTAACAGTGACCTAAATTGCCATTTTTATAGTCTGTTCTTCCTACTCAGCAGCTTCTATTTTGACCAATTTCGGGCAGGAAAATGACTCTAAACACACTTATTTTAGTTCCAATAGTGATGATTCACATCCAATAGTCATTTAAAGTCAAAAGATTAAACATTAAAAAATCACCATTACTGACCATCTGGAGGAAGATTGACAGGCCAGGGGTCAATGTTTTT
>CAWUFW010029191.1:0-19607 GCA_963921515.1 Calotriton arnoldi | reverse complement strand
AGTATGCAAATGCCCAAAATTAATTATACCACTCAACCATATGTACTCACAGACCCAAACAGACACTCCCACAAACCCACCTACAGACCCATAGCAGCACTCACTCACCCACTGCGCAGACATCCACAGGCACTGACACAACAATTCACAGACCCACAGCCACTCACACACATACTCACAGACTCATGAGTGGCACTCACAGTCCCGATCATAGACCCATACTACTACTCACAGACCACACACCAAACCCACTCACTCACGCACCCACTCCCACACAGAGTGACTGCAGCCCTCCCAGACCCATACATACACTCACACACCCTACTCCACATACACACATTGCAGAACACTCCACACATCCACTCACACACCCTACTAAAACACTCATGCACTCACTCACACACTCACTCTCCAAGAATACAAGTTAGATTTAGGAAATAAAATAAACAAACCTTTAGAAATTCACTTAAAAAACAAAGTTTACAGGAGGTTATAGTTAGGAAATAGAGATTTAAAATAAAACTGTAGAAATCCACCTGGAAAAAAACAAGAGGTTGCATGGATGTTATAGTTAGGAAATAGAACTAAAAAAACTTTGAAATTCACTTTTAGAAAAACCAAAGGTTACAGAGCTCGAGATTTCACTCATACAAAACCATAGAAATTCAGCATTTATAGTTACCTGAGCTAACTATAACTTACACCCCTGCAATGCACAGCTTATGTGACCTCAAATGTTACATCACTCATGGCCTGGTTAAGTGACATCACTTTGACAGCTCCTGCCAGCGAGCAAACAGCAACTTCACTCCCTGTGGGCAGAGAAGGGAAGAGCTGCTCCCACTCGCTAGGAGCAAAGTTTTCATCTCTTTTCCTGACCCTGCGATCCCCAATGCTGGAGACTGGGTGCCCTGAGAGGGCTCCAGGGCACGTGGCATCAAAAGGCCAGGCCACCAGCCAGGATGGGGTCTCCAGAAGGGCCAAAAGTCTGGCCCAAGGAGGGAGACGGCGTGGCCACCATCTCCCATAAATGTTTGGCCGGGACCCAGTGGATGGGGTCCTTGGAGCCCAAAATCAGCCCAGGGGAGGGAGTCACGTGGTCCCCCTCTCCTCGTATTGTTGCCTTTGTATTCCTCTTGAGGAGATTGTCCATACACGGGCTTTCCTGTATCATGTCCTTATGTAGGCACAATTCGCCCTGCCCTTGCATAGGCCTAAAATCCCAGTCCTTATTTAGGCATTAAGCCGTGCACTCAAATACAGGCATGGTCTCTGACATCCGTCCACCTAACGTCTGCTGAGTTCTTGAAGAACAGACCCTTGGAGCTTCAGGGTTTCCTAGCACAGGACTATTGATTTCTTCAAGGACTCCTATACTGTGCTCATGAACAGTTATACCTTAGGGGTTCATTCATAACGTCTTCCGCTGTCCGATTCACGTCAATGCTAACATTCTGAGGTACCTCTCAGGTCATAAATATACCTTCCTAGCCCTTGTAAACTGAGGAGACCTCGACTTCAGAGGGCCCGTTTCCGGCCTGGCTGCACTGAAGACGCTGTCATCCTGCACGCAGAGTCCAGCTTCCAGTGATCTGACTTCCCTCGCGGGGTGTTGGAGTTCGAGTCTGGCAAGAGATTCCCACCTCTCTCATTCTTAAGGTATGGAGCTGACTAGAGACCTAGAGGGACTCTTGGCATACTAGGCATACTAGGGTTAACATATCTTAGTATACCATAGTAAGAATACTTCACCTGCTTCATACCTCCCTACACCTAGGTTAGGTTAGGTACATTGGGGGTAGAACTAGCTTAGAAACGCATCGTATAGTGCTCGCATTTTTAGTCTGTGTTATTTATATAAATGAATATCTACTAAAGATCATGCTAGCGCAGGTATTATTTATTTCTACTGCTTACGCTGTACATTATTTATCTTGCATACTGTCTTGTGATCGTAACAGCACATTTTACTTCACAAGAAACAAGACTGTTCAATAAACTCTTTTATTGAAACGCCCGTCTATTCTTTCTGTGTAACTTGAGGAAAGCTAAGCATGCACGATTGAGCTGGGTGAAATGGTTATCTATTGTTTCCACGACTCTGGGACACGTTCTGATTCTAAAGGAAACAAAGTTGTCATGTTTTGCGGCTGCCAGAAACTACTCCTTCTTGTTTATCAAGGAGTTTCTAGTAGCCTCTGAGCTAGCTGGCACAAGTAATTAAGTTTAATATACTCGATAGGGACATATGACCTTAGTCCTATCTCAAACCTATAGGGATATTATTCCAATGCGCAGAGCCTATTCGGGAAATAGGAGCTACACTACATGGCGCCCAAGTTTGGTAAGGCGGTCATTTAACGCTAGATACTGAGTAACTCAGCCGTGCTTTTTCTCTCAGAGACCCCTACCCATATACTCCAAGACGTCTGGAGTGGGCAGGGTTAAGTATCCGCCACGGCTACATAGGGAAGCACCCTATATATTAGCTGTTTGGTTTGCTCAACGTTGAAGGATACAGTGTTCCAAAATATTGTGCACCTTATCTTTGTTTCCTTGAAACTTGTTCTACATTTTCAAAAAACAAAATGCCTGCCTCCGACAATGACACTGGTGCTACGGCAAATCCAGCCCAAGCAGCAGCAACATTACCTGTTTAAATGAAACCGAGGAGGGTGTTATAGACATCCATCCAAACTTAAGAAGAGCCATCACTCCAAAACTCATAAAACATGGCCTACCACCAAGAGGCGGTAGAGCAGTTTTCGTGATAGAGGCACACGCAGTCTTTCAGACAGAGGTATTCTATTCATGGGTAATATTTCCTGAATCCAATTCAGTAACACACATGTTTCACTTCTACAAAGAAGATGATCCACCAGAGGAATACATTCCTTTCGAGGATATTGAAATTCCATTAACATACCAGGAGCATCAGCTCTGGTTTAAAGGCGCCCTAAAACATCACAGAAACATTACCAGGCTCGGTCCATTAGGTAGACCAGGAGAAACATGGCCGATTCTGGCCGGCTACACACCTCATCCTGAACTGGATATAATGTCAGATGACAAACTACTTACTCAACTTACAGAGCTAATAAAAATCTACAGACAATTGGTTCAATATGTCATGCGGACTTTCACAGTCCAACAACCATTAACCATTCCAAATCAAACTCCCCAACAGGGAATACACTAAAAATTACACCACAGACTCTATACGCAGTCATGGGTAAAATGCCCACAAAACGTGAGCAAATTCCATTTTGGATAGCTCAAAAATTACTCAAATCGAAGCAGTATTTCCAAATACTAGTCTGTATGAAAAACACAGAATCCTGACAATCAGTTTACCAATGGGGATCACACCACAACTGGAAGACTGCACCACTTGGGGCTCAGTCTTTGCTGCCATCTATACTAAAACACATGGCATTCTGTCAATTACGGTAATACCTGATGTCCTGAAACAAATTCAAACGAATGCGGGCAGAGCCTGCTCTGATTTTAGGTATGAAATTACTGAAAAATTTCGACCAGGTCTCAACAATAATATTATCTAATATTAAAGGAGGCAGCAGCAGTGGCGATCCGCCAAAATTAAGGGAATTTGATGTTACAGAAAACTGCAGGTGGCCCTGGTGAAGTTCCACTTGAATAAAATGGAAATGATCCTAACTTCTCAGGCTTTGCGAATGTAAAGCAAATATGTTTCCACAAGTATACAACGCTGAAAAATGATCTGAAACCCCTAATGGAATTTAATGCATCGTTAATCTATCGAACCACAATCTGTACTTGGATAACTGTGTTGAGTGGTTTCTTTATTGACATATCCTTGTAACAGCAGAGGGCATGGTTCTCTCTTTGAAATACACTAAGTATGCAAATGCCCAAAATTAATTATACCACTCAACCATATGTACTCACAGACCCAAACAGACACTCACAAACCCACCTACAGACCCATAGCAGCACTCACTCACCCACTCGCAGACATCCACAGGCACTGACACAACAGATTCACAGACCCACACAGCCACTCACACACATACTCACAGACTCATAGGTGGCACTCACAGTCCCAGTCATAGACCCATACTACTACTCACAGACCCACACACAAACCCACTCACTCACGCACCCACTCCCACACAGAGTGACTGCAGCCACTCCCAGACCCATACATACACTCACACACCTACTCACATACACATTGAGACACTCACACATCCACTCACACACCTACTAAAACACTCATGCACTCACTCACACACTCACTCTCAAAGAATACAAGTTAGATTTAGGAAATAAAATAAACAAACCTTAGAAATTCACTTAAAAAACAAAGTTTACAGGAGGTTATAGTTAGGAAATAGAATTTAAATAAAACTGTAGAAATCCACTGGAAAAAAACAAAGGTTGCATGGATGTTATAGTTAGGAAATAGAACTAAAAAAAAACTTTGAAATTCACTGAAAAACCAAAAGGTTACAGAGCTCAGATTTCACTCATACCAAAACCATAGAAATTCAGCATTTATAGTTACCTGAGCTAACTATAACTTACACCCCTGCAATGCACAGCTTATGACCTCAAATATTACATCACTCATGACCTGGTTAGTGACATCACTTTGACAGCTCCTGCCAGCGAGAGCAAACAGTAACTTCACTCCCTGTGGGCAGAGAAGGAAAACTGCTCCCACTCGCTAGGAGCAAAGTTTTCATCTCTTTTCCTGACCCTGCGATCCCCAATGCTGGAGACTGGGTGCCCTGAGAGGGCTCCAGGGCACGTGGCATCAAAGGCCAGGCCCTGTGGGATGGGGTCTCCAGAGGGCCAAAGAGTCGGCCCAAGGAGGGAGATGGCGTGGCCACCATCTCCCATCAAATGTTTGACCGGGACCCAGTGGATGGGGTCCCTGCAGGCCAAAATCAGCCCAGGGAGGGAGTCACGTGGCCCCCTCTCCTCGTATTGTTGTATTCCTCTTAGGGTGTCCATACACGGGCTTTCACCGTATCATGTCCTTATATAGGCACAATTCGACCCTGCCCTTATATAGGCCTAAAATCCCAGTTCTTATTTAGGCATTAAGCCGTGCACTCCAAATACAGGCATGGTCTCTGACATCCGTCCACCTAACGTCTGTGAGTTCTTGAAGAACAGACCCTTAGGCTTCAGGAGTTTCCCTAGCACAGGACTATTGATTTCTTCAGAGGACTCATATATTACTGCATGAACCGTTATACCTTGGGGTTCATTCATAGCGTCTTCCGCTGTCCGATTCACGTCAATGCTAACGTTCTGAGAGTTGCCTCTCAGGTATTAAATATACCTTCCTAGCCCTTGTAAACTAGAGGAGACCTCGACTTCAGAGGAGCCCGTTTCCCGGCCTGACGCACTGAAAACGCTGTCATCCTGCACGCAGAGTCCAGCTTCCAGTGATCTGACTTCCCCTTGCGGGGTGTTGGAGTTCGAGTCTGACAAGAGATTCCCACCTCTCATTCTTAAGGTATGGAGCTGACTAGAACCTAGAGGGACTCTTGGCATACTAGGCATACTGAGGTTAACATACTCTTAGTATACCATAGTAAGGAATACTTCACCTACTTCATACCTCTCCCTACACCTAGGTTAGGTTAGGTACATTGGGGTAGAACTAGCTTAGAAACGCATCGTATGAGTGCTCGCATTTTTAGTCTGTGTTATTTATATAAATGAATATCTACTAAAGATCATGCTAGCGCAGTATTATTTATTTCTACTGCTTACGCTGTACATTATTTATCTTGCATACTGTCTTGTGATCGTAACAGCACATTTACTTACACAAGAAACAAGACTGTTCAATAAACCTTTTATTGAAACAGCCCATCTATTCTTTCTGTGTAACTTTGAGAAAACTAAGCATGCACGATTGAGCTGAGTGGAAATAGTTATCTATTGTTTCCACGACTCTGGGACACGTTCTGATTCTAAAGGGAAACAAAGTTGTCATGTTTTGCGGCTGCCAGAAACTACTCCTTCTTGTTTATCAAGGAGTTTCTAGTAGCCTCTGAGCTAGCTGGCACAAGTAATTAAGTTTAATATACTCGATAGGGACATACTGACTAGTCCTATGTCAAACCTATAGGGATATTATTCAAATGCGCAGAGCCTATTAGGGAAATAGGAGCTACACTACATGGCGCCCAAGTTTGGTAAGGCGGTCATTTAACGCTAGATACTGAGTAACTCAGCCGTGCTTTTTCTCTCAGGGCCCCTACCCATATACTCCAAAAGACGTCTGGAGTGGGCAGGGTTAAGTATCCGCCACGGCTACATAGGGAGGCACCCTATATATTAGCTGTTTGGTTTGCTCAACGTTGAAGGATACAGTGTTCCAAAATTTTGCACCTTATCTTTGTTTCCTTGAAACTTGTTCTACATTTTTCAAAAAAAAAATGCCTGCCTCCGACAATGACACTGGTGCTACGGCAAATCCAGCCCAAGCAGCAGCTTTTAACATTACCTGTTTAAATGAAACAGGAGAGGGTGTTATAGACATCCATCCAAACTTAAGAAGAGCCATCACTCTAAAACTCATAAACATGGCCTACCACCAAGAGGCGGTAGAGCAGTTTTCGTGATAGAGAGCACAGATCCTTTCAGACAGAGGTATTCTATTCATGGGTAATATTTCCTGAATCCAATTCAGTAACACACATGTTTCACTTCTACAAAGAAGATGATCCACCAGAGGAATACATTCCTTTCGAGGATATTGAAAGTCCATTAACATACCAGGAGCATCAGCTCTGGTTTAAGCGCCCTAAACATCACAGAAACATTACCAGGCTCGGTCCATTAGGTAGACCAGGAGAAACATGGCGATTCTAGCCGGCTACACACCTCATCCTGAACTGGATATAATGTCAGATGACAAACTACTTACTCAACTTACAGAGCTAATAAAAATCTACAGACAATTGGTTCAATATGTCATGCGGACTTTCACAGTCCAACAACCATTAACCATTCCAAATCAAACTCCCCAACAGAAGAATACACTAAAAATTACACCACAGACTCTATACGCAGTCATGGGTAAATGCCCACAAAACGTGAGCAAATTCCATTTTGGATAGCTCAAAAATTACTCAAATCGAAGCAGTATTTCCAAATACTAGTCTGTATGAAAAACACAGAATCTGACAATCAGTTTACCAATGGGGATCACACCACAACTGGAAGACTGAACCACTTGGGGCTCAGTCTTTGCTGCCATCTATACTAAAACACATGGCATTCCGTCAATTACGGTAATACCTGATGTCCTGAAACAAATTCAAAACGAATACGGGGCAGAGCCTGCTCTGATTTTAGGTATGAAATTACTGAAAAATTTCGACCACGTCTCAACAATAATATTATCTAATATTAAAGGGAGGCAGCAGCAGTGGCGATCCGCCAAAAATTAAGGGAATTTGATGTTACAGAACATAGCAGGTGGCCCCTGGTGAAGTTCCACTTGAATAAAATGGAAATGATCCTAACTTCTCAGGCTTTGCGAATGTAAAGCAAATATGTTTCCACAAGTATACAACGCTGAAAAATGATCTGAAACCCTAATGGAATTTAATGCATCGTTAATCTATCGGAGCACAATCTGTACTTGGATAACTGTGTTGAGTGGTTTCTTTATTGACATATCCTTGTAACAGCAGAGGGCATGGTTCTCTCTTTGAAATACACTAAGTATGCAAATGCCCAAAATTAATTATACCACTCAACCATATGTACTCACAGACCCAAACAGACACTCACAAACCCACCTACAGACCCATAGCAGCACTCACTCACCCACTCGCAGACATCCACAGGCACTGACACAACAATTCACAGACCCACACAGCCACTCACACACATACTCACAGACTCATAGTGGCACTCACAGTCCCAGTCATAGACCCATACTACTACTCACAGACCCACACACAAACCCACTCACTCACGCACCCACTCCCACACAGAGTGACTGCAGCCACTCCCAGACCCATACATACACTCACACACCTACTCACATACACATTGAGACACTCACACTCCACTCACACACCTACTAAAACACTCATGCACTCACTCACACACTCACTCTCAAAGAATACAAGTTAGATTTAGGAAATAAAATAAACAAACCTTAGAAATTCACTTAAAAAACAAAGTTTACAGGGAGGTTATAGTTAGGAAATAGAATTTAAATAAAACTGTAGAAATCCACTGGAAAAAAACAAAGGTTGCATGGATGTTATAGTTAGGAAATAGAACTAAAAAAAACTTTGAAATTCACTGAAAAACCAAAGGTTACAGAGCTCAGATTTCACTCATACAAAACCATAGAAATTCAGCATTTATAGTTACCTGAGCTAACTATAACTTACACCCCTGCAATGCACAGCTTATGACCTCAAATATTACATCACTCATGACCTGGTTAGTGACATCACTTTGACAGCTCCTGCCAAGCGAGAGCAAACAGTAACTTCACTCCCTGTGGGCAGAGAAGGAAAACTGCTCCCACTCGCTAGGAGCAAAGTTTTCATCTCTTTTCCTGACCCTGCGATCCCCAATGCTGGAGACTGGGTGCCCTGAGAGGGCTCCAGGGCACGTGGCATCAAAAGGCCAGGCCCTGTGGGATGGGGTCTCCAGGGCCAAAGTCGGCCCAAGGAGGGAGATGACGTGGCCACCATCTCCCATAAATGTTTGACCGGGACCCAGTGGATGGGGTCCTTGGGCCAAAATCAGCCCAGGAGGGGAGTCACGTGGTCCCCCTCTCCTCGTATTGTTGTATTCCTCTTAGGGTGTCCATACACGGGCTTTCCTGTATCATGTCCTTATATAGGCACAATTCGCCCTGCCCTTATATAGGCCTAAAATCCCAGTTCTTATTTAGGCATTAAACCGTGCACTCCAAATACAGGCATGGTCTCTGACATCCGTCCACCCTAACGTCACAACGAGTTCTTGAAGAACAGACCCTTAGGCTTCAGGAGTTTCCCTAGCACAGGACTATTGATTTCTTCAAGGACTCATATATTATTGCATGAACCGTTATACCTTAGGGGTTCATTCATAACGTCTTCCGCTGTCCGATTCACGTCAATGCTAACGTTCTGAGGTACCTCTCAGGTATAAATATACCTTCCTAGCCCTTGTAAACTAGAGGAGACCTCGACTTCAGAGGAGCCCGTTTCCCGGCCTGAGGCACTGAGAAACTACTCCCTTCTTGTTTATCAAGGAGTTTCTAGTGGCCTCTGAGCTAGCTGGCACAAGTAATTAAGTTTAATATACTCGATAGGGACATACTGACCTTAGTCTATGTCAAACCTATAGGGGATATTATTCCAATGCGCAGAGCCTATTAGGAAATAGGAGCTACACTACATGGCGCCCAAGTTTGGTAAGGCGGTCATTTAACGCTAGATACTGAGTAACTCAGCCGTGCTTTTCTCTCAGAGACCCTACCCATATACTCCAAAAGACGTCTGGAGTGGGCAGGGTTAAGTATCCGCCACAGCTACATAGGGAAGCACCCTATATATTAGCTGTTTGGTTTGCTCAACGTTGAAGGATACAGTGTTCCAAAATATTGTGCACCTTATCTTTGTTTCCTTGAAACTTGTTCTACATTTTTCAAAAAAGAAAATGCCTGCCTCCGACAATGACACTGGTGCTACGGCAAATCCAGCCCAAGCAGCAGCTTTTAACATTACCTGTTTAAATGAAACCGAGGAGGGTGTTATAGACATCCATCCAAACTTAGAAGAGCCATCACTCTAAAACTCATAAAACATGGCCTACCACCAAGAGCGGTAGAGCAGTTTTCGTGATAGAGGCACACAAATCCTTTCAGACAGAGGTATTCTATTCATGGGTAATATTTCCTGAATCCAATTCAGTAACACACATGTTTCACTTCTACAAAGAAGATGATCCACCAGAGGAATACATTCCTTTCGAGGATATTGAAATTCCATTAACATACCAGGAGCATCAGCTCTGGTTTAAGCGCCCTAAAACATCACAGAAACATTACCAGGCTCGGTCCATTAGGTAGACCAGGAGAAACATGGCGATTCTGGCCGGCTACACACACTCATCCTGAACTGGATATAATGTCCAGATGACTGAACTACTTACTCAACTTACAGAGTTAATAAAAATCTACAGACAATTGGTTCCATATGTCATGCGGACTTTCTGCAGTCCAGCAACCATTAACCATTCCAAATCAAACTCCCCAACAGAGGGAATACACTAAAAATTACACCACGGACTCTATCACGCAGTCATGGGTAAAATGCCCACAAACGTGAGCAAATTCCATTTTGGATAGCTCAAAAAATTACTCAAATCGAAGCAGTATTTCCAAAATATTACTAGTCTGTATGAAAAACACAGAATCACAGACAATCAGTTTACCAATGAGGATCACACACCACAACTGGAAGACTGCACCACTTTGGGAGCTCAGATCTTTGCTGCCATCTATACTAAAACACATGGCATTCCCGTCAATTGCGGTAATACCTGATGTCCTGAAACAAATTCAAAGTAGAATAAGGCAGAGCCTGCTCTGATTTACGTATGAAATTACTGAAAAATTTCGACCAGGTCTCAACAATAATATTATCTAATATTAAGAGGGGAGGCAGCAGCATGATGGCGATCCGCCAAAAATTAAAGGAATTTGATGTTACAGAACACTGGCAGGTGGCTTCCCTGGTGAAGTTCCCACTTGAATAAAATGCAAATGATCCCTAACTTCTCAGGCTTTGCGAATGTAAAGCAAATATGTTTCCACACCAGTATGCAACAGCTGAAAAACCGATCTGAAACCCCTAGTGGAGATTTAATGCATCATTAATCTATCGGAGCACAATCTGTACTTGGACAACTGTGTTGAGTGGTTTCTTTATTGACATATCCTTGTAACAGCAGAGAGCATGGTTCTCTCTTTGGAATACTACTAAGTATGCAAATGCCCAAAATTAATTATACCACTCAACCATATGTACTCACAGACCCAAACAGACACTCACAAACCCACCTACAGACCCATAGCAGCACTCACTCACCCACTCGCAGACATCCACAGGCACTGACACAACAATTCACAGACCCACACAGCCACTCACACACATACTCACAGACTCATAGTGGCACTCACAGTCCCAGTCATAGACCCATACTACTACTCACAGACCCACACACAAACCCACTCACTCACGCACCCACTCCCACACAGAGTGACTGCAGCCACTCCCAGACCCATACATACACTCACACACCTACTCACATACACATTGAGACACTCACACATCCACTCACACACCTACTAAAACACTCATGCACTCACTCACACACTCACTCTCAAAGAATACAAGTTAGATTTAGGAAATAAAATAAACAAACCTTAGAAATTCACTTAAAAAACAAAGTTTACAGGGAGGTTATAGTTAGGAAATAGAATTTAAATAAAACTGTAGAAATCCACTGGAAAAAAACAAAGGTTGCATGGATGTTATAGTTAGGAAATAGAACTAAAAAAAAACTTTGAAATTCACTGAAAAACCAAAGGTTACAGAGCTCAGATTTCACTCATACAAAACCATAGAAATTCAGCATTTATAGTTACCTGAGCTAACTATAACTTACACCCTGCAATGCACAGCTTATGACCTCAAATATTACATCACTCATGACCTGGTTAGTGACATCACTTTGACAGCTCCTGCCAAGCGAGAGCAAACAGTAACTTCACTCCCTGTGGGCAGAGAAGGAAAACTGCTCCCACTCGCTAGGAGCAAAGTTTTCATCTCTTTTCCTGACCCTGCGATCCCCAATGCTGGAGACTGGGTGCCCTGAGAGGGCTCCAGGGCACGTGGCATCAAAAGGCCAGGCCCTGTGGGATGGGGTCTCCAGGGCCAAAGTCGGCCCAAGGAGGGAGATGACGTGGCCACCATCTCCCATAAATGTTTGACCGGGACCCAGTGGATGGGGTCCTTGGGCCAAAATCAGCCCAGGGAGGGAGTCACGTGGTCCCCCTCTCCTCGTATTGTTGTATTCCTCTTAGGGTGTCCATACACGGGCTTTCCTGTATCATGTCCTTATATAGGCACAATTCGCCCTGCCCTTATATAGGCCTAAAATCCCAGTTCTTATTTAGGCATTAAACCGTGCACTCCAAATACAGGCATGGTCTCTGACATCCGTCCACCCTAACGTCATAACGAGTTCTTGAAGAACAGACCCTTAGGCTTCAGGAGTTTCCCTAGCACAGGACTATTGATTTCTTCAAGGACTCATATATTATGCATGAACCGTTATACCTTAGGGGTTCATTCATAACGTCTTCCGCTGTCCGATTCACGTCAATGCTAACGTTCTGAGGTGCCTCTCAGGTATAAATATACCTTCCCTAGCCCTTGTAAACTAGAGGAGACCTCGACTTCAGAGGAGCCCGTTTCCCGGCCTGGCCCTGAGAAACTACTCCCTTCTTGTTTTATCCAGCTATTTGAGTTCTAGTGTGGCCTCTGAGCTAGCTGGCACAAGTAATTAAGTTTAATATGCTCGATAAAGGGACATACTGACCTGAGTCTATGTCAAACCTGTAGGGGATATTATTCCAATGCGCATAGAGCCTATTAAGGGAAATAGGAGCTACACTACATGGCGCCCAAGTTTTGGTGAGGCGGTCATTTAACGCATGGAGTACTGGATAACTCAGCCGTGCTTTTTCTCTCCAGAGACCCCCTACCCATATACTCCAAGGAAGACGTCTGGAGTGGGCAGGGTTAAGTATCCGCCACGGCTACATAGGGAAAGCACCCTATATATTAGCCTGTTTGGTTTGCTTTAGCGTTAAGAAGGATACAGTGTTCCAAAATAATGTGCACCTACTATCTTTGTTTCCTTGAAACTTGTTCTACATTTTCAAAAAACAAAATGCCTGCCCCCGACAATGACACTGGTGCTCACGTTGCAAATCCAGCCCAAGCAGCAAGCTTATAACATTACCTGTTTAAACGAGAGCCGAGGAGGGTGTTATAGACATCCATCCAAACTTAAGAAGAGCCATCACTCTGAAACTCATAAGAAACACTTTTTGAGCCACTACCACCAAGAGGCGGTAGAGCAGTTTCCACAGTGATAGAAGGCACACTGAATCCTTTCAGACAGAGGTATTCTATTCATGGGAGGTAACAGCTTCCTGAATCCAATTCAGTAACACACATGTTTCACTTCTACAAAGAAGAATGATCCACCAGAGGAATACACATTCCTTTCGAGGATATTGAAATTCCATTAACATACCAGGAGCATCAGCTCTGTGGTTTAAAGGCACCCTAAAACATCACAGAAACATTACCAGGCTCGGTCCATTAGATAGAGCCAGGAGACACGTGGCGATTCATAGCCGGCTACACACCTCATCCTGAACTGGATATAATGTCAGATGAGGAACTACTTCGCTCAGCTTACAGAGTTAATAAAAATCTACAGACAATTGGTTCAATATGTCATGCGGACTTTCATAGTCCAGCAACCCATTAACCATTCCAAATCAAACTCCCCAACAGGGAATACACTAAAAATTACACCACAGACTCTATAAGCAGTCATGGGTAAAATGCCCACACTCAGCGTGAGCAAATTCCATTTTGGATAGCTCCAAAGGTACTCCCAAATTGAAGCAGTGTTTCCAAATGCTAGTCTGTATAAGAAAAACACAGAATCCTGACAATCAGTTTGCCAATGGGGATCACACCACAGCTGGGAAGGCTGCACCGCCAGGGCTCAGTCTTTGCTGCCATCTATACTAAAACACACACTGGCATTCCGTCAATTGCGGTAATACCTGATGTCCTGAAACACATTCCAAAAGCGAGATACGGGGCAGAGCCTGCTCTGATTTTAGGTATGAAATTACTGAAAAATTTAGAGCCAGGTCTCAACAATAATATTATCTAATATTAAAGGGGAGGCAGCAGCAGTGAGCGATCCAGCCAAAAATTAAGGGGTTTGATGTTACAGAACATCAAACTGAGCTACCCAGAATTATAGAACAATCTTATGCAGAATTAGAGCAGAGATAGTTTGGGTGGAAGACCAGTGAAGCTAGGAGCTCATCTTGAAAGTCCTGAGCAGGACTCAATTAAACACAACTCCTACGTATTTTAAAAAGAAGTGGGAGACTAATAAACAAAATTAAAAGCGAAGGAAGGTTCTGCAATCCCGAGTGAGTGTCCTCCAAAGGGAGCCCTCTGAAAGAGGTATAACCTCAGGAATAGGGATAATTTGAAAACCTGACAGGTATCAAGATCGCTGATACACGTTCCTCTCGTCCCTTTGGATCTCATCACAGACTTCGGAAAAGAAGAGGGCGAGTCAGAACATAGAAAACGCGTGAAATCCAAGGAAGAAAAACACGCTCCAAAAATAAAGCAAAACCTCAATTCTCCAAAAGAAAGTAGCAGGTCTGAAGATCAGACATGCCGAGAGTCACTGAGAACACAACTCAAGAACGGAGAGTGGGCTCCAGACAATGCTGGACAGTTGCAGCAGAAGTCACAATAGCTCGCCAGAACCTGGAAGGAACTTCTGGGAGATGGTGGACTTGAATGCAGTACATTACCAGTTGAGACCTGTGAGACATAGAGTTGATACTCCACCAAAGTTATATGAAATAACACTCCGGGATGGAGGAGACATCTACCTAGACAGGTGAAAGCACTTTTTGGGGAAAGACTATCAAAGGGGCTATGAACATACTTCTAGCAGAAAAAGACTGGCCACCACAATTTGTCAGGGAGTGCCCACCACGGCGAATACATTAATAATACCTGCCCTTCTCCAACCACATTCCACTTCACCTAAAATATACATATGCCAGGAAATGGGCAGTAGACCAGGCCCCAGCATTTATATAACAATCAGGTAGGATGGGATGAGGACTCACCTCACCATAAAATACATCTGAAACATGAACCAACTGCACAAAGGCAGTATCCAGTAAAGCAGAAGCTAAGAAACAGGTCAGGGAGATCTGAGATCAACTTGAATACCAAGGGGTGATTGAAACATGCCTCCTCAATGAACAATCCTTTGTTTCCTGTCTCCAAACCAGACAACACCTGCTCGTCTAGTTTTGGATTACAGACACTTAAACACTTGTTCCTAAAACTTTTGCAGTACAAAATGCACATAGCATAGCATTAATGAGATAACATTGTGCTTGGAAAAAAATATAAAACCACACTGGGCATCTCAAATGGTTTCTTTTGTCAAAACACATAGCACCTGAAAGCAGAGTGCCAGACAGCTTTCTCCATAATGGGGGTTCCCAGCGTCCAATTTTGTCGACTCCACAAGGGTTCAAGGAGCAGCCCAGGTTTATTCTCCAGCCCGAGATAGCAGATTACACAAATCTATGACAATGAGGCATTGTCCTATGTCGATGATATCTATCTGACAGACGATGACCTGGAAAAACACCTTGGAACAGGGTGAGCACCATTACCACCCAGGCGCCGCCTCTGAGGCGCTACAAAATTCCCAACTTTAAAGTCCAGAATTGCCCATCTCAATGTCCTATTTCTAGGATATGAGCTTTCAAGTGAAGGCAAGAGCTTGGCCCACAGCTAACTTTCTAGAAAAATGTGCGCTGCTCAACCTCCAAAAACGCTAAAAAAACTTACAATCCATCCTGGGTTTCCCAAATTTTGGAAGAACATACATTCTAAGTCACGCAGAAAGGGTTAAACTTCTCTACGCATTAATCAAACCTGATTATTCAATCAAAAAGTTGGACAAATGAACACACACAGAAATCTTGCGTTCACTCCCAGGCTAACATGTTAGCAACAAATCCCCTTACAAACACGCGTGGGAGAGTCAACGCCCAGCCCGGTGATCCGAATAATTTCGAGATCAAATGCGGATTCACCTACTTAACATTTAGTGAGGGTGAAAAAAAATACCAATAGCATACAAATCTACATTTGTATGCACAAGCAGAAGTACGATTCACTTCAACTGCAATATGAACAAGAATGTCCTCTGCCCACTGAAATTCATGACGTCTCGATCCAGTGCTGAGATTTATAATTTACACTGACTGAGATCCGCACTTAGCCCATAGCAAGGCGCAAGCAAGACTTACAGTGCAGCGTGTGCAATCATTAAAGGTCGCATGCGAGATGGCATCTTCAAGACCTATGGTCACAAAGCCCAGTCTCTGGGAGATTGTGCAGCTCAGCAAGCTGAGCTACAAGCATTCAAACTGGCACTTGAAAGTACAGATCGAGAATTCCCCACACTAATAGTGTGCGATTCCTTTACTGTGTTCAGTCGTATAGTGAATATATACAAAACTGGCGAAAATGGTTTCAAAAGATGCGAAAGGTGGCACAATAAAGCACAAAATGCTTTGCGGAGACAAGTAGTTCAGGTGAAAAGCGAGACTGCCAAGGCTCACGTGATCCACACACTGAGTCATCCAGCGTGATGGCGTTCCACGTTGCAGGAATTCGTTGGCTGTGAAGCCGCAAAGGGGAAGCTGTTCAGGCGGCTTCGTAGCTGCGATCACTCGTTCAAAGCAAAAATAGACAGTGAGATAATGTTGTTGGCTGTCAAAATGCTTCCAAGCAAAAAGGCAGTGGTGCGGCGTTACCAAAAAAGTTTCCACTCAAGTACTCTTATGTAATTGATGCGAAGACAGCGTTCCTTTTGCTCGAATCCCTGGAGTGGGGGATAGGAGTAATTCCAAACAAGGAGACGTAGATTAGGACTAATCCTAGCAGCACACGAAAGGGATAGCTTCTGCCCATGCAGGTGTTTCTGCTACAGTATCTTTGCTCAAGCACTTGGGCTATTGGTGGCCTGGCATTCGGGAAACAAACAAAGAACTATGTTTTAGAATGTGATATGTGCCAACAGATGAAAGTCTCCACCAGTGAAACGCCCTCATGTAATTGCCCCTGTTAATTTCAGACAAACCATTGGCTTGTGTTTGCCAGGACCACTGCGGTCCCTTGCAAAGGAGACCGGTAACTATAAATATGTCATGGTTGCAGTGGATTCATGCTCTGGGTTCCTATGGATATGGCCTCCGGCGCTCGGCTGACGCTCGAACTGTTATAAAGGTTCTACGAGTCTTTATCGGCTTTTACACTCACGCAATAGGCACGCTACATTCCTGACCAGGGCCTGCGTTTAGCTCCTCGGAGCTTACAAAGAAGCCATGGCCAGATCCTGGGCGTTGCATTGCGATGCTCCCTCTCATTCCATCCTGAGGAAGTTCGGTTGTGGAAAGGAAAAACCGGGACATAAAGCAGTCTATATTTGCAGCTAGGGTTGTTAGAGTTCGGGTGATGGGTGGGTCAAACATCTTTATGGGGTTCAAACGCTCATTAAACAATCTGCCGAGAAGTTCTCTGAGGGGGTCCTCCATATGAGGAGTCCTATTTGGGTCAAGAACCTGTGGGTACCAGACCCTCGATCACGTAGGCACAGTGGTGGAAAATAAACCGTTTGATATCAAAGATCGTTTGGCTGTTTTACAGGAACTCAATGAACTAAAGATCGAAACAAAGCAACGTAGTCCTGCAGCCAACCACCACTGGGGAAAGCACAGGCGGTCCCAGCAAGACCTGTCTGGATTCCAAAAGTTGGGGATCTAGTCAGAGAAAAAGATTGTGGACAAGAAGGAATTTGGACCTTCTTACAGACAACCAGTACCTGTCCTAGCAGTTCAAGTGAATAAGCAGTACTTCTGCCGCCCCTTGCTGGAAGAAAGGAGAAAGATTTGTGTCCATCGACCTCATCAAACCACAGTATGTGGCCAATACTAAGTAGTAGGCCTCGTGGACTCCGACCTAGTAGCAGACACACTCCTCTCGCTAATATCCAAGAGGTTCAGACTGAAAGACTGATAACAATTCGGACTTCAGCATTAACAGATGAAGGACTAAGCAACAATGCTATGGAACTCATCCTCTTGAAAATCCAAGTAACAGTTAGGTCCAAATACCTGTCTACACCAATGTAGCAGAGTGATCAGCTGGTTCAGCGTTTCGACAAATCCTGATGCAATTCCAGCAATTGACAGAACTGCTTCTGGCTATTTCATTAACTTTGATACGTTCTCCAGAAGATCCAGAGTGAACCTGAAGCGAAGCCAGCATCATTCAAACTCAAGCAGCAAGTACAAGACTTTCTTCACTTTCTGAAAAGACTTATCTGGTTTCTCCATGGATTGAACTCTGGATTATTTCTGGAATATTTGTTTTCCTGCTTTGGCTAGCTTTGGTTACAACTATGGCGTGCTTATAAGTGGCAGATACATCCATGTGAACAGCTGAAGGAAAAGATGTGAACATGCTTCTGAAACCTCATAAATCTTCCCATCGTGAAGCAAGAGACTTGTCAACAGTGAACATACCCGGCCGTTCCTATACAGGATGGTATAGTGTGGGACAAAACAGAATTTGATATCTTTGGCCCGATGGAACAATTGAACATTCCACATTTGTTTAAAATTTCACTAAGTGATCTACTTTTGTCCAGTACCTATTCTGATGATTGGGACTTTGAGACTATAAATGACATAATGTTTGACCTAGACAAATCTGCTGCATTTTCTAAAAATGAATATTTAGAGAGGTTCATCAGACTACTGAACAGCTGTAATACTATAACCACTATGGTCATCATTATTTGCATAAATCTGCATACCCTAGAAATGTGTTTATGTTTAACCAATGGGGCCATTGTCCTACACCACCACAAGGTAGTTCAAAAACATTTGCTAACAAGTTTCCATATTTTTCAGGTTACAATACATCTGATCCAGAAACGTTTTACTATAAAAATGTAAACAAAACAGGACTGAAAATTATGTTAACAAATACGAAACAGAATTACTCTGCAACATTTATTGCCCAACTGTCTAGACAGGGTTTCGACTTATGGAAAGACACAATAGACACAAAAACTGTCTGGGGTACTAAAGATTGGCAAGTGCAGGGGATAGAAGCTTTATTTAGAGCCTGTATCATCCCAGAACAAATAATGTTTTTGAATGAAACTGTCCAACAAACATCTTGTCTTAGACTAGCCAAGATCAAAGAGATGAGAACACCTTCTGTACCAACACCTGCCAGTGATAACAAAACACAGGCAGCGGTTACAGTTGACCAAATACTACAACTCAACAGATCTAATCCTGATTGAGAAAATGGTTGATCTGGCCCACAGACACGAACAACTGTCAGGAAAGATTCCTGAATAAAACTCATGTCATATATAGGCACAATTCGGCCCTGCCCTTATATAGGCATAAAATCCCAGTCCTTATTTAGGCATTAAACCGTGCACTCCAAATACAGGCATGGTCTCTGACATCCGTCCACCCTAACGTCACAACGAGTTCTTGAAGAACAGACCCTTAGGCTTTGGGAGTTTCCCTAGCACAGGACTATTGATTTCTTCAAGGACACATATATTACTACTGCGAACCGTTATACCTTAGGGGTTCATTCATGAGCGCCTTCCACTGTCCGATT
>CAWUFW010029190.1:0-19612 GCA_963921515.1 Calotriton arnoldi | reverse complement strand
TCGGCTGCAGGCAGTATGGAAGATCATCTGTGCTCAATTGATGTAATCTGTGAGGTGTTACAGGGATCATCGTCTGCGAAGGCAGGCAACAGCGATGTTGCGTATACCAGCCAGCGACACATAAACATTTGGCTCGTCGTGTGCTGGGAAAAATGTGGCCTTTTTTAAACAAACTCCAAATTGGAACTCCGAAGCAAAATTGACACTTTTTATGACCTGCATGGCTTTCTGATGCTTGTAGTTGTTCAAACTATATACGGACACAGTAGAACTATTGCTTGAGTGACAATTCTTCTGCTTTAGCACTTTTTAGAGTTTTTAACATTTTTTATCAGAACTGTTGTTTTACTACATATGTTTGCGTGCCAGTACCTAGACAGGTAGTATGTTAGAATTAGATTATGTAATCCAGTTGGATGAGGAGTGGGTGTTATATTCCATATAGGTAGCCCAATATAGGCTCGGGTAACATCCCAACCTTTCACTTATATTCGTTCCTACATTACATGCATAACGGGCTGCTAGGACTGACCCTTTACCTAGTTACAGTACTGCACACAGAACGTGGGGTTTTCCCTGAACATTAGCCTCATACATTATGCATGAGGATCCTTGGATTCTTGGAAACTCAGCAGGACTACCATCTCCTGTATAATAACTATGTACAAGGTTCATTCCCGACATCATCCTAAGTCCGACAGTGGCACAGCAAGGTAGAACCTCTGGGGATACCTTCAGGTATATAAACATCACATCTTGCTGAGATAGAAAGAGGAGATCACGACTTCCATGCCGACACACTGACGCGAGACGCTGAGGTTCCTGCATGCAGATACTCCAGCTCGCAGTGGTCTGAACATCCCTTGTGGGGTGTCCAACTCGAGACCAAGACGGGGTCCCACAGTCTCTTACTTCAGGTAATGGTGTTGACTTTATCCTAGAGGGATTCTTGGCTTAACACCTACATACATGCTAGGTACACTTAGGCACATCTATTTAGGGTAGTATCGTAGGAGTACGCATTTTATTGTCATGTATTTTATATACTTGCCTATGTTCATGATTATAGCAGAATGGTAGAGATCTACCATCCTTTCACCTTTGTAGTGCTTCTAATCATCTATATCTGTTTCTGTCTAGTGGTTGTTTCAGCACACCTATTTTACACTAGAATGACGAGTGTTCAATAAATGCTTATTGAAAAACATCCATATCGTTATCTCTCTGAGACCAAGTGAGCACGAGTGACTGAGCGAAAAGTTATGCACTGTTTCCACGATTCTAAGGGATCAGTGTTGTCATGTTCGATAGTTGCCAAGAACTATTCTCTCCTTGGTAAGAGTTTTTAGTGGCACTGTGAGCTAGATGGTATACAGACCAACATACTTGGTGGGTGTGTCTGGAATCAGTTTGGACACCAAGCCCGCAGTGTATGTTCTCTAAACGCGCAGATCCTATATAGGTTTTATAGGAACTACACGACACTGGGTACCTTAGTACCATATACCAGGGACTTACAAGGGTACACCAGTAGTGAATCTGTGGTGTACCTAAGTGCTCACCATGTCCAATTTAGGGAAGATACACATAGACTGGGGTCCTGATTAGCAGGATCCCAGTCAGACTAGTCAGAAAACCATAATCACACCAGCAAAAAGTGGAGGTGACCATGAAAGCAGATCCTACTTTCCTACAACTTTACTAGGGACTTATAAGTAAATTAAATATGCCAAATGTGGATAAACCAGGTTACCATGTTTTAGGGAGCGAGCACATGCACTTTAGCACTGGTGAGCAGTGGTAAAGTGCCCAGAGTCCTAAAGCCAACAAAAAGGAGGTCATAAAAATGGGAGAAGAAGGCACAAAGTTTGGGGGTGACCCTGCAAAAATGGCCATGTCCAACAGTGTATAGTTCATTTACAGGTTTTTAATTGCTGTTTTGATTTAAAAACAAATTGACATCATATTGCCTTTACTTTCACTTCCTGTACCCCAGCAAGATTGTCACCTGGGCAACTTATACAAAATTCTATCACTTTGCAGTGAGCAAACACCAGTTTCCAAATAAGCAGCAGTTTGTCAGAAGACATAGCCTGACATATGACCTTTGTCTTTAAATACACAGCAAATGGAACAAGATTAACTCAAAATTCAAAGACCTCTCTAATACTCATTCACCTTCTGAATTCCAGAATGTTTTTTTCTGGGGGGGCTGCAGCACCCCTCTCCCCGTATCTCTACTTCCAGCGCCTATTGTCAGTGTTTGGATAATATATAACATAACATGTGTATTTGTAAAGCATACGTTCACCCCTAGAGGGGCATCTTGGCGCTGAACAACAGATGTTTATTGTTACCCAACTCAATGGTACTCATTTTATCGACGTCAGAAAGGATGGCAGGCTGAGTGGACCCGCTAGGAATTGAACGTGCAACCATGAGGTCGAACACAGGCCCCTGCAGTGGATGCATTAGTTCACTAAGCCACTAGACCCGGCATATGGATGTATTGGATGAATTCCTTAATGGATGAATGGGTGAATGGCATAAGGGCATCTGTGAAAGAATTAATTAGAGTGTATGGATGAATGGGATAGCACGTGAAAGAGTGTGTGAACACATAAATGTGTTTTCGGCTGGTGATCTGGAGCATGGATGATTGAATGAATGGGTGATCCATCCACCTGAATATTCGTTCATCTCCCATTTTGTCTATTCCCTGCTGCATCGACACATAATAAACCAATCCATCTATACACATGTATACATTGTTGCATTTATATGTACATCACACTGCCCATCAAAGCATCCTTTGATCACCCACCTTTTCTGCCATGCATTTCCCATCCATATGTGCCCATGTGTCCTTGTAGTCTGAGATTATATGTGTGCAGCATGTGCTTTATCTGTTTGTATTTGTGCCTCTCTGTCTGATGCTTGTATGTAAATGTGCGCCTTTATGTGTATTGTTCTATTTCTTTCAGTGTTTGTAGGTGTAGTCCTGTGTGCTCTTGTACACATGCATTACTGTAGGGCTGTTGGTCTGTGTGTACTAGTGCTTTTATGTATCTTCACCTCTGTGTGTGTGTGGGTGTGTGTGTGTGCGTGTGTATGTGTGAATATGTGTGTGTGTGTGTGTGTTTGAGTGTGTGTGAGAGAGAGAGAGAGAGACAGACAGAAAAAGAGCCAGAGCGAAGGGAATATCAAGAGAGTAGGTGCTCTAAACACTCATACGTTGTGTATGTATGTATGTGTGTGTGCTTGTACTGTGTGCAGGGCACAAGTCCTAAAAAAAAGAGGTGGGGGGACTAACCAGGTTAGGCAGTATGCAAGTGAAATCATGACGCTTGCATACTGAGCATCATGTCACGACGCGTGACATTGCACGTGACATCACAGAAAGTGACCTCACTGATATGTTATGTTATGTTATGTTAACTAGGTATTTATAAAGCGCACAGCTACTCAATAGAGTTTCCCGGCGCTAAAAACCTCGTGACGGGCTGACAGTGTGCTATCAAAAGCTAGAATCAAGTACTATTGCTGAAACAACCCAGGGGCATATTCTCAAGGAGCCATCGCCGAGCTAACGGCACTTTATCGCAGCCAAAGTTGCGATAAATTTATCGCCCCATTCACAAGCTGGTGTAAACAGCCCATAACGACAGTTTACGCGTGATAGCAGCCGCAAAAAACATCACCACAGATGACCCCGGCAACTATCGCTAATGAGATGCAGAGTAGGCGTTCCCGTGCAAAAAGCCGCAACAACACCACTCCTCAACATTCTCAACGACCAGCCAGATCCGCGGTAAGAACACAAAACATGCGATAAGGCGCGTTAGCAGCAGGAAACTAACACCTGCTCTGACCTGGTGCAAACTCGGACGACAGCATGCACCACAAAAGAGAGCCCAGCCCACTGCCACACCTGAAGAGCAACAGATGCCATGGAGCCACTGAACATGCGTGCCGGACACCCAAGAGTGCCACAACACCCACCGCCACCTCCCCCAGGACCCCCCCTTCCTGGTCCCCCCCCCTGGGCCAAAGACATGCCACATCAACTTCACGGAATCATGTACCAAATAATCCGCCTGATGTCGCACAATCACATTTGGTGACAGGCATGTGTCGTCACAAAAATGAGCATCACACATTCACCTTCGGTGTAACAAATGAAAATGTATTCAAAGAAACACAGAACAGAAATGAAGACACATGGCGGCTCCCCTCTGGACAATCCGTAGGTCACAGCCTGCAAGACAAAAATCATGATGAGAAGGTGTGTCTTGCGCACATCAAAGGACAGGGAGAGAGCGAAGGAGAGAGAGAGAGGAAGAGAGGGAGCGAGAGAAAGACGGACAGAGAGGGGGAGCGAGAGAAAGACGGACAGAGAGGGGGAGCGAGAGAAAGACGGACAGAGAGGGGGAGTGAGAGAAGACAGACAGAGAGGGGGAGCGAGACACAGATAACAGAAGAGATGGACAGGGAGAGAGAATGCCAACAATGCGCCACCAGGCCACACTGCTCACCTGCTGTCACCGGTGTGTCTCCAACCACGTGCCAGTATGTAGTGCAGTTCACTAGGTCACACATCTGAAACGGATCCGTCATCTGAAACAGAGTCCAGATACATGAATGGCAAAGTACATACAATTGCACAAGACATCATCGCCTGTCCGCCCCTGCGCACCCAGGCAGATGTACCCCAGCCCCTCCCGCCGCCCAGCGGTGCATGCCAGCCCCTGCGCGCCCAAGCCTCACTGCTAACCTTCCGCCACCAGCGTGTAGCAATGAGGGCCCACCACGTGCCGCTGCAAGCCACATGCCCGCAGACATGGCACCCTCCACATCATGCAGCCCGCTCCGCAAGCCACCAGGTCTCACATATGATTCTGGGTCTTGATTTCGCCATGGCAGAGGACATACCAGTGAACCTGGCATCATCGCAGGCTGCACACCCGCTCAGCCCATGAGGTGCCACTAACTCTGTGATCCGGGATGCGACGCCATGTGGCGGTAGGCCCGCGCTGACCGCTGGCTCTGGCCTACACTGCCGTCCATCAGGGCACACAAATCCTGAGCAGTCCGGACGGCCGGGATGGGGCATCATCGCAGGCTGCACACCCGCTCAGCACTTAAGGTGCCCCTACCTCAGTGCACCCAAAGTCACCGTCCCATGGCGGTGTGCCTGTGCCGGCCGCAATGTATCCGGTGCCACCAAGTCTGTGTCCCAAAGTCATGGACCCTGTATGATTGGGTATCGTGTTGCGGACGCCATCATGTCACCTCCGGTCCTGGGGAATGTGATGTTGCAGGGCCCGAGGCCCTCATGCCTACATTAACACCACACGGATGCACCCAGATAGGGAGTGAAAATGGCATTGAGCACGTTCGCCCGACCCTTTTTATTGGCAGGGTCACATGTCCTGTGACGCGTGTGCCTGATGGGTGTGGTGTGGGTGTAAACCAGCCATGAGGGAGTGGCTGTGGCATGCTGACAACTAGACCTGTGAGCAGCAGATCACTACAGGAAAGACATGGGACATGTAGCGTTGCCGTCCCCCCCCTGTGAGCGTAAGTGAAGTGGGCTGGCCTGGCGTATGCCAGTCCAGCGTAAGGGTTTGTAAATGACCCCGGGGTCCTGGGCGTGGTTCCGTACTGGGCTGAACAAGGAAGTAACTCATGCGTGTGTCCCTGTTGTTGTGTCAGTGCCACCCGAACCGCATTGGGCAATGTGTCACCCTGTGACCCCTGTTCTACGACATAAGCCACATGGACGTAAGAGGAGTTCAGTGAGCCTACATTCATCCATACTTCCACACTTGAACGACCATAGACATAACACATCTGTGTGAATATGAATGTTTAATGCACATTCAGTGGAGTGTTGCATCTGGAGCAGTACAGGGCCATGCAAACCCCACATGACGATGTTGTCCCATGGAGGGCCAGCCAGGGTCCTTCAGGGAATGACAAGTCCAAAGGAAGAGGAAGAGTTCAGTCCACAGTCTGATTGCTGTGTCAATGGCGATCAAACAGCATATGGCAGTCCATGTCGAGGTCCAAGGTGAGTGTCGCAGAGTGCATCGGGGGACAGTGGAAGGTGATGATGCAGAGGGCAGTACCAAGCTGAAGCCGGTCCTATGGATGAGATGCATGCTGCTGCGTCCTTCTTACCACGAGGGCAGAATCATCCGCATCTTCGTCCTCTGCTGTTTCATGTGCCTCACGTGTGGGTCATGGTGTTCTGTCTCCAGCACTGTGTGGCAGTGACACATCAGTGGCCGGAGGTGGAAGGTCTGCCACACTGTGCGGCACTGACACTTCAGGGGGTGGAGATGTGGATGGAGTGGTGGCAGCAGCATGCATCCGCGCCAGGCCTTGTGGCAGCAATGCCATGAGGATGGTCCTGAGGTCATTGAGGAACCCAGCTACCTCTCGCTGGTGTGCAGCCGTGGCAGCCGCTCGTTCCGTATTTCGCCCGCTCCATGGTCTCCATTAACCTCCGCATGTTTCCCAACTCCCGTGTGACATCCCTAGAGCCACTCTGACTGGACAGTTGTACTATTCTCTGAGTCAGGGCTCCAGCAATGTCAGCCATGGTCCATTGGAGAGCATGGAGCGGACTGTGGGTGTCCGTTAGGGACCGTGAGTGGTCCCTGATGGGACTTAGACACCCACGTATGGCATCTAGTTTGTCTGCCATGCGGTCGAAGCCCACCCGCACCTGTTCAGCCAGATTCTCCTGGCAACCCAAAATGGTGATGTGGGGCGGTGGGAAAATATGAACAAAGAAATCCAAAATATATTAAATCCTTTGTAAAAAGAGATCTAAGATTAAAATGTCATTGTAGGACCAAAATGTCCAGTTTATTCCAAATCTTGGATGCAAGATTAAAATTTTAAAAAACTATAACTTTTATTGCGGACTTAATAAATCATTAGTGTCCGTTTCTAGAACCATTTACACGTCATCTCAAAAAAGCATTATAGCAATCATAGAAAATAATTACGGGCTACAGTAGTTAGTAAACACACTAATGGGGTAACTATCACCAGTTACCTCCAGGAAGGTAAATAGTCAAATACTAAAAGTTTCTTCATAGAGGCGCTAAACATCAGAGCAAAGAGTCCATTTCAACTCGTTAATTATTATTAGGCAAAGGTTATTTCACCACTTATGGGCCGATTCACAGAACTAATCTGAGATAAAATCCTAAACTTACTACTTTTGGTATTCACAGAAGGCATTTAGTAGTAGTAAAGTTAGGACTCCTAACTTTACTACTACTAAACTGAGACAAAATCCTAACTTTACGACTTTCGGTATTCACAAAAGGCATTTAGTAGTAGTAAAGTTAGGATTCCTAACTTTACTACTACTAAATGCCTTCTGTGAATACCAAAAGTAGTAAGTTTAGGATTTTATCTCAGTTTAGTAGTAGTAAAGTTAGGACTCCTAACTTTACTACTACTAAATGCCTTCTGTGAATACCAAAAGTAGTAAGTTTAGGATTTTATCTCAGTTTAGTAGTAGTAAAGTTAGGAGTCCTAACTTTACTACTACTAAATGCCTTCTGTGAATACCAAAAGTAGTAAGTTTAGGATTTTATCTCAGTTTAGTAGTAGTAAAGTTAGGACTCCTAACTTTACTACTACTAAATGCCTTCTGTGAATACCAAAAGTAGTAAGTTTAGGATTTTATCTCAGTTTAGTAGTAGTAAAGTTAGGAGTCCTAACTTTACTACTACTAAATGCCTTCTGTGAATACCAAAAGTAGTAAGTTTAGGATTTTATCCCAGTTTAGTAGTAGTAAAGTTAGGAGTCCTAACTTTACTACTACTAAATGCCTTCTGTGAATACCAAAAGTAGTAAGTTTAGGATTTTATCCCAGTTTAGTAGTAGTAAAGTTAGGAGTCCTAACTTTACTACTACTAAATTCCTTCTGTGAATACCAAAAGTAGTAAGTTTAGGATTTGATCTCAGTTTAGTTCTGTGAATCGGCCCCTTAGAGTTTGAACAGAACATACAATGACAGCCTCAGTTGGCCTACACGTTTCACACAAGCGTGTGTTTTTGCTTTTCAAAGCTAAGGGGCCGATGTATATGTTGAGGGAGAGTAAACTCTGATGCAACGTCAAGAGGGTTTCCTACCCGCCAACACAGTGGTCCGCCCACCCGATTTATATCCAGACAGATTATAGGTTTGGCTGCAGCAGTGACTACTCTGTCACTGCCGTAGCCAAACTTCTCCAACAACCCACACAGAGAAGGGCCATTGGAGAATTGACTATAAGTCTATCTGTCCAATTAGGATGGGTGGACAAATAGCAGTTTTTTACTGTCCATCACTGCCAGGCAAACCCTGGTCTTAAGGAAAAGTAAAAAACAAATAATGCCCCCTTTGCCATAGGAGATATCTCCCATGGCAAGGGGGGGATTTTCCTTTCTACTTTCAAAAAGAAAATCCCTTTTCTCCATCATTTTGTTGAAGTCCTGCACCAAACTGTGAAAAGCATTGACAGGAACCTCTATGACAATGGTTTCCGCCAATGCTTTTGAAATAAACGCCAGCTTGGCGGTCATTTCTAAATTAGATGAGTGACATCTTTGACAGAGCGAATGAGACATTTACTCCTTCACCCTGGCGGATAAACTGACCACTCCCCAAGAAATAATTCGGCCCCAAAGTCTGCATCAACCCTCTTCAATTATAAAAAAAAAAGAATAAAGTGAATATTTAAAAAATTCTATTTTGGTCTATCAGTTTCAAAGTAGAGATTTAAAGACTCTTCATATGAAAATAACCATTGACGACCATTCATGGGGAGATATTTGCAATCATTGTTACAATTGCATGTGGACTATCCTGAAAAAAAGAAAATAGATATTGGGAGCCTACACTAACAAAGTGCGCTAAATAACCCTATAGTTGAACTTGAAAAAGAGGTCAAAATGGACATTAACAAGAGAGATATCACTATCAATGAAATCATTTGACTGGTATAAATGTAATATGGATATGTGAATTTCGTTGCCCGCGCTGCATTCCAAATGCGTTGCAGCGCGTGCAACGAAATTCGTTGTATTTATTTAACTGTTAACTTACCTCCGTTCATCCATATTCCGGTGTTTACTACCCCCCACTCTGACCCTCCCCCGCCCCGCCCTGCCTCACCGCCCCATGGAACTCCCTCCACGGGCCACTACTGAAAATAACCCCTGCTCACCCCCTTGGTAGCTTGGCACGAGCAGTCAGGCTTATCTTAGAGGCAGTGTGTAAAGCATTTGCACATAACCAACAGTAATACAGTGTAAGCACTACAAAAGGACACCACACAGACAGTAGCCCTCATCCTCCTCGACCTTTCAGCGGACTTCGACACAGTCTCTTACCACACCCTAACACGCAAACTTCACGACGCAGGGATCCGAGACAAGGCCCTCGACTGGATCCGCTCATTCCTCTCCGGCAGAACACAGCGGGTCAGACTCCCTCCCTTACTCTCGGACCCCACACCGACCCCCTGCGGAGTCCCCCAAGGATCCTCCCTCAGCCCCACATTGTTCAACATCTAGATGGCTTTGCTCGCCCCCATCGTCAGAACCCACGGACTCAACATTTTTTCATACGCAGACGACACCCAACTCATCCTCTCCCTATCCAACAAACCCAACGCAGCCAAACACAACTTTAAAGAAGGCATGGAAGCAGTCGCCAAATGGATGAAGAGTAGCTGTCTACAACTCAGCACGGACAAAACAGAAGTACTCATCATGGGCCCACACCCCAATGCCTGGAATGACACCTGGTGGCCTCCCGCCCTCGGAAGCCCGCCCGCCCACCCTCACGGACCACGCACGCAACCTCGGAATCATCCTGGACTCCGAACTCAAAATGGACCGCCAGATCAACTCCATTGAATCCTCCTGCTTCCACACCCTCGTCCTCCTACTCAAGACCTTTAAATGGATCCCCCTCGAACACAGAAAGACCGTCACAGACGCCCTCGTCACCAGCAGACTTGAGTACGGCAACGCACTCTACGCCGGAATCAACAAAAACCTCACCCTCAAACTTCAAAACATCCAGAACGCCGCCGCCAGACTAATCCTCAACCTGCCACGACACTGCCACATCACCCAGCACCTGCACACACTCCACTGGCTCCCCATCGAGGCAAGAATCACCTTCAAGATTCTCACCCACGCGCACAAAGCCCTCCACAACACCGGACCAACATACCTGAATAGGCGAGTCACATTCCACGCACCCCAAAGGGCCCTATGATCAGCCCAGCTCTCCCACACCATGGTCCCTCACACCAGGAAGTCCAGATCGGGAAGCCGCTCCTTCTCCTTTCTCGCGGCCAGAGACTGGAACGCCCTCCCGCTCCACCTCAGACAGACGACATCACTCCCCAACTTCACGAGGGACCTCAAAACATGGCTCTTCGATAGACCTCCTACTTGATGGACAGGACCCTGCGCCCCCCCCCTCAGCACCTTGAGACCCTTACAGGTGAGTAGTCGCGCTCAACAAACCCATGATTGATTCATTGGTTAAGAAAAATATCCAATATTTTTATATACTTAAGACAAGACCAAAAACGATAAAAATCCACAATAAAGTATTTAGAAATCTTCAGTTATCAAAGTAACCTTGAAAAACAGTTCCTTGAAGTCGATAGCTCCCTCTGGGGCTATCACGGCATCGTGAACAAACAAATCCAAACAGTTCTGGCTGACCGCGGCGTCGCGGGCCAGCTATGATGTCGGGAAGACCCACAAAGCAGTAACTTTAGAAATATAGGGCATCGGCGACCTCTCGTTGAGCTCCGAAAGCACGGCGTCCGCAGGCGTCGGTTCCGGAGGTAGGTGCAGGAGTCGTCGGGCCCTTGAAGTCACATGCGTTGCAGATCGAACAACTCGCGGTTGAAGTCAGGAGTGCTGGCGTCGGCAGGCGTCGGGTGCTGCGGTGCGAAGTGCAGCGGTGCGCCACGCGTTTCCCTCAGGTCACGGTGCGAGCAGCGGCTCGGTGGCGGCGTCAGATGGAGTCATCGGTGAGACCAGGGTCGCGGTGTGAAGTGATGCGGTGCTCGTCGTGGTGCTGGCAGGTCACGGTGCAAGCAGCGTCGTTGTTGTTGCTGAAGCGCTGTCCTCGGCTGACGAACTGGAGTCGATGGCGCCGGCGTTGGTAGGCCAAGGCTGCGGTGCGGAATGAGGGCGGTGCGTCGTGTAACTGTACGAGCGGTGCCCTTGAACCACGGTGCAAGCAGCTGTGCCGATTTTGGCGTGGAGCGGCGTCGTCTGAGATACCAAGGCGGCGTTGTGAAGCGAGGGGGTGCGGAGTGCGGTGCCCACAGGTCGCGGTGTGAGCAGCGGCTCAGTGGCAGCATCAGCAGGCGTCATCAGTTAGACCAGGGTCGTGGTGTGGCGGTGCCCTCTGCGGTGCCTTCAGGACACGGAGTCAGCAGCGGCGTCATAGACGGCGTCAGGTTGCTTTTTCTTCTGTTGCGCTTTACAGAACAAGGGTCCCACACATATTGGAATGCAGAATAACAATTTCACAATTTTATAATAAAAATTGGAATTAACAAATGTTTTAATATAAAGATAGGTATTTAATGCGAAGATCAATAAAACAAGGGAATGATAACACGCAAAAAAATAATAAAGGTGAGCAACCGTGGCAAGGCAGAGGGAAATCAGCCGATTTCCTTACCCCAGGCAAGTGACTTTAAAAAGTGACTTTTCAGTTTGTGTAAATATCAATAGACAAAAGTCACAGTTGAGGTTACATCTCATACTCCACAGTAGAATATAAATAGCGGTATAGAGTTGAGAATGTATGTGTCTTTTCTTCTGTTGCAGCACAAAACACACAGTCCCCAGTGCTGAGTCTTTGCTGTTCCTGAGACTTCTTGAACAGGGGGCAAGCTCTACCTCAAGCCCTTGGAGATACTCAAAGAAAGAAGTTGCAGAAAGTTCAGTCCAGTCCTTTCACTGCCCAAGACAGAAGCAGCCACTTCAGGCCAACACAGCAAAGCACTCAGCAAAGTGATAGTTCCCCCTCACAGCTTCTCCAGCTCTTCTTCTTGGCAGTCTTCTTGGTCCAAAAGAGTTCTAAAGTTCTGGGGTCTGGGCCCCAATATTTATACCACCAAATCCTTTGTTCTCTGAAGGCGGAGAGTGTCTATACCCAGCCGAAACCAGTTCTGTCCTCACTGGTGCAGCTTCCTGGCAGGGGGTGGAGACAGCATTGTGCAAGGCAGACCAGGCCCATTCAGGTGCAAGGAAATCTCCTCCCACTACACTAAATGCAACCCAGGTCTATTCAGCCCAGCCCTGACCCATCAGACTTCTGGAGCCGCTGCCCCTCTCCAGCCCCTGTCATCCAAAAGCCAGACATGCAATACACAAACCTAGCAGAGGCACACTGGATGGTTAGGCATGAAAATACCTGCTTTCTAAAAGTGGTATTTTCAAACACAGAATGTAAAAATCGCCTTCACTAAAAGATGCATCTTTATATTCTGAGTTCAGGCATACTAAATTTTATTTTTTCTACCCTGTTCCTAGTGCCAGTTATGTTTATAAGATGTTATAAACAAACTTCCCATTCTGTCCTATGGGAACAGGTAGCCTTGCAATAGTGAAAAACGAAATTGGCAGTAATTCACTATCAGGACATGCCACACACACCAGGGCATGTCCTACCTTTCACATACACTGCACCCTGCCCACAGGGGTACCTTGGGCCTACCTTAGGGTGACTGACATGCAAGAAAAGGGAAGGTAAGGGCCTGGCAAGTTGGTACACTTGCCAAGTCGATATGGCAGTCCCTGACTGCCCACAGGCTCTGCAATGGCAGGCCAGAGTTACATTTACAAGCTGTTTGTGTGGGTGGCACAATCCAGTGCTGCAGCCCACTAACAGCATTTGATTTACATGCCCTCGCACACTCAGTGCACTTTACTATGGACTGACAAGTAAATCAAATATGCCAATCATGGAAACATCAATGCATAACACAGTTTACAACAGGAGCACTTGCACTTTAACACTGCACAGCAGTGAGAAAGTGCGCAGAGACACTAAGCCAGCAAAAACAGAGTCAAAGCCGGGAGGTCAGAAAGCAAAAACTCAGGGGAAACACGCCAAAAGATGCCAAGTCTAACAGGGTATGATTCCAACATGTTCCATACCAAACACAACAGGGTTTGTTACAGCCAGTTTAGAGTTAGCCATCGTAATGACGCATGACCACTCTATGTATCGTAATGGCTGATGCACTTACAACCCAGGAGAAAGGACTCCGTGGATTGTAGGGGTGTCCTGCCCATGCAGAGATACCCTCACACTTATAACCGAGTATCCTGCCATCAGGATTGAAAGGCCTTCCTTAGGGGTGACTAATAGGTTTTAAGTGTAGTGACCTTAGATATAAGGAAACTTATATCTGTCGTAAGGGGTGGTATCACCAGCTCACACAGGCTGCAAAGACAGGCCTGTAGTCACAATTTGAGTGGTCTCTCATGGGTGGCATAATAAATGCTGCAGCCCATGGGAGACCCCAGGTGTACCTATGCCCTGGTGTTATATTCCATATAGGTACCCCAATATAGGCTCGGGTAACATCCCAACCTTTCACCTATATTCGTCCCTACATTATATGCATAACGTGCTGCTAGGACTGACCTTTTACCTAGTTACAGTACTGCACACAGAAAGCGGGTTTTTCCTGAACATTATCCTCATACATTATGCATGAGGATCATTGGATTCTTGGAAACTCAGCAGGACTACCATCTCCTGTATAATAAATATGTACAAGGTTCATTCCCGATGTCATCCTACGTCCGACAGTGGCACAGCAAGGTTGAACCCGTGGGGATACATCACATCTTGCTGAGATAGAAAGAGGAGATCACAAACTTCCATGCCGACACACTGACGCGAGACGCTGAGGTTCCTGCATGCAGCTACTGCAGCTCACAGTGGTCTGAACATCCCTTGCGGGGTGTCCAACTCGAGACCAAGACGGGGTCCCACAGTCTCTCGCTTCAGGTAATGGGGTTGACTTTATCCTAGAGGGATTCTTGGCCTAACACCTGCATACATGCTAGGTACACTTAGGCACATCTAGTTAGGGTAGCATCGTAGGAGTATACATTTTATTGTCATGTATTTTATATACTTGACTATGTTCATGACTATAGCAGACTGGTAGAGATCTACCATCCTTTCACCTTTGTAGTGCTTCTAATCATCTATATCTGTTTCTGTCTAGTGGTTGTTTCAGCACACCTATTTACACTAGAATGACGAGTGTTCAATAAATGCTTATTGAAAAACGTCCATATTGTTTATTCTGTGTATCTCTCTGAGACCAAGTGAGCACGAGTGACTGAGCGAAAAGTATTGCACTGTTTCCACGATTCTGAGGGATCAGGGTTGTCATGTTCGATAGTTGCCAAGAACTATTCTCTCCTTGGTAAGAGGAGTTTTCAGTGGCAATGTGAGCTAGCTGGTATATAGGCCAACATACTCGGTGGGGGTGTCTGGAATTAGTTTGGACACCAAGCCTGCAGTGTATGTTGTCTAAACGCGCAGATTCTGTATAGGATTTATAGGAACTACACGACATGGCGGCGCCAACGTTGGTTGGGTACTTATTTAACGGTCAAATCTGAGTAGTTCAGTCGTGCTATTCTCAGAGACCCCTACTCACATTACCCCAGAGACGTCTGGAGTGGGAGGGAACAAAAATTTGCCACCGCTGAGTCGGTAAAAGCCTATGTATTGGCTGTTGGTTTAATCAAGCTTGAAGGATACATTGTTCCTATTGTGCGTAACACCTTATCACAGTTCTCTTGAAAAGCTCTTCTAACTAAAAACAATGACTGAGCCGGGAGATGCAGACGCAATACACATTGCGGAAAATGTTAGAAAGCCATCACCCTAAAACTAGTAGCATAGGGCGTTACATCTAGGCGTGGGCAAGTAACTTTGGTGATTGAGGCACACGAATCATTTAGAACAGAGGTATTCTATTTGTGGGTTAGATTGCCACAGGCAAATGCCCTAACAAAAACATTTCATTATTATGTCGAAGATGACATACCGAACGAACATTGTCCGTATGAAGACATTGAAATTCCACTCACTTACCAGGAACATTTATAATGGTTTAAAGGCGCCCTACCCCATACAAGAAATAGAGGAAGACTCGGTCCGCTCGGAAGAGACAGAGCAACATGGCGGGTACTAGCGGCCTATACACCACACCCTGACATTGTCACAATGCCAGCAGGAGAATTACTTACACTTCATAAAGAATGAATAAAGCTTTACAGAAACATGACACAGTTTGTGATGAGAACACTCACACTTTAGCCAACACCGGCTACACAACCAGGACCAGTCCAAACTTCTACAACTAAAATTACACCACAAACGTCACACACTGTGATGGGTAAAATGCCCACTAAACATGAACAAATGCCATTCTGGATAGCTCAAAAAATAACACAGCTGAAGGCAGTATTTCCACACACTGGTCCACACGAAAAGCATAGAATGCTAACAATTTGCTTGCCAATGGGGATAGCTCCCCCGATAGAGGATTGTACCTTTTGGGGTACGGTTTTCGCTGCAATATATACCAGAACTCATGGTATCCCTTCATTAGCAGTAATACCAGAAGTATGAGACAAATACAGAACGAGTATGGAGCAGAGCCTGCTCTGAACTTAGAGATGAAGCTACTAAATAATTTTGCCCAGGAATCAGCTATAATATTAGCAAACATTAAACGGGAAGCAGCATCAGTAGCAATACGCCAACGCCTGAGAGATTTCACTCTTTAACAACAGGAGACAGAATTACCTAAAATTATTGAAGCTGCCTATGCAGAATTAGGTAGGGATAGTTTGGGAGCTAGACCAGTAAAACCTCAACTAATGGGAGGTCCAGATAAAGAACAGGCAAAGCAAACACCGGTTTCTTCAAAAAAGAAATGGGATAATAACAAACAACAAAAGAATAGATCTCAATCCAGGAGTGGGTCTCCTCAACAGGAGCCCCCGAAAGGAGGTATAACCTTAGGAAAGAGATAACAGTAAAAAACCTGACAAGGTATCAGGACACTGATACACGTTCCTCTCGTTCCTTTCAGGGTTCATCAAAAAACTCTGAGAGGGAAGGACGGTCAGAACACAAGAAGAGCGTACAAAGTCCAGAGACTCGCAACGCACTTCAGACTACTTCAGACCACGCTTCCAAAAACCTCAATTCAAAAAGAAGAAAGTAGCAGGTCTCAAAGTTAGACATGCCCAGAATTCTGAGGACTCAACTACTGAATGGGGAATGGGCTCTTGCGATACTATACAGTGCAGCAGAAGTAACAAACGCTCGCCAGAACCTGATGGAATTCCTGGTGACAGCGGAGTTGAGTGAACATATCACGGTGGAAACACCTGATACTAGGGTAAGTGTCCCACATAGGTTACATGAGATAACACTCCGGATGAAGGGGCCAAGCCCAGAAAAATTAAAGGTCTCTTTTGGGAGAACCTAACTTTTGGCTACAACATCCTTTTAGCTGAGAGAGATTGGCTGCCTACTATTGTTATGGGATGCCCAAAGGGAGAAATGGTAATTATGCCAGCTTTTTCCAACCTGGTTCCCCAATTCTTAAAACATAAATACGCACAGGAGTGGGCAGTAGCCCTTACTCCTAAATTATATTGCAACCATGTTGTGTGGGATGAAGAATCAACTCACCACGTGATACCACTAAAATCTACTCCAACTCCACAGAGCCAGTATCCAATAAAACAGGAAGCTAAAACAAGCATTTGCAATGCAATAGGTCTGGCATTTGCGAGAATTAAAGCTATTGCTTTTTTAAAACATAAAAGCGGAGGCCGTGCTCAAATATCAAGTGCGCCGTCCGTGTTGTAAATATAAAAACGGGTGCCGTTCTAACACAAAGCACGGCGCCTGTGCACAGTAATTAAAAAATAATGCTGAAAGTGGGCTAAAATATAAAGCATGGTGTTTGGTGGAAGGAAAGCGCTGGTGAGATGTAATGATGAATGATTGTAACCTGGAAAGCCATGGTGAGGGAATGGTGAAAAGGAAAGCCGTGGTGAAGTGTTAGTGATTGTGGAAATGGAAAACCTGTGGAGATGTGATAATGATTGATTGTGAACTTGAAAACCTTGGTGAGATGTTTTGATGGCTGATTGTGAACTGCGAAGCTCTGGGGAGTTGTGATGATGACTGATAATGAAAAGGCAAGGCCTGGTGAGGTCAGATTAAGAATGCTGTTGAAAAGGAAAACCCTTGAGGCATTTGACTGATGTACGTGCAATGGAAAGCCGAGGTGAGATTTGGTGATGATTGTGAACTGGACAGTTGTAGTGAGGTGATGGTGAAAAGGAAATCGGTGGTGAAACCTAGGGATTTGCAGCCTTTAAATGCAGCAATGCACTCAATATGTACAGCTGTGTCTAAAACTAACACTGCGCTGCGGGAGTCAAAGGGCTCTGCCAAGCGTGAAAAGTATTGAGGAAACGGGAGGGTGGCAGGGGAAGAGAGGGAGAGCAAACTGGGAGAGAGATGACAGTGTCTATATGGGATGGACGAGAGTCATTAAGGATTGAGGTGAGATCTGGAGACGAGTGGCGCCTGGAGAGAGAGAAGGGGAGGAGAGAACATGCTACCAGGGGGTAGAGGTGGAGCGGATACAATGGCACCAGTGAGGAAGAGGAGGCGTCGGAAGGGGAAGCAGGTTATCAGAGAGGCATGCAGGTTATTGAAGAGGCAGGTCGCAACAAGAGGCTAGAAAAGGAAAGAGGATGACGAAGCATTAGCAGGTAGAAAAGAACTACGAAGTCAGAAGCAAAAGGCAAAGTGGCAAAAGTGTGCGAAAGGCAGGAAAGATGTAAAAAGTAAAAAAAAAAAAAAAAATGAAACCGGGCTCTGTGCTAGGCAGCGCGGCGCCCGAGCGCATTATTTAAAATACAAAGGTGCATGAGGGTCCGAGGTCCAAAGGTGCGGCAAGATTAAAAAAATATATACATATGAAACCGGGCGCCATGGTAGGGAGAGCGGCGCCCGAGTGCATTAAATAAAAATAAAAAAACATGAAACCGGGCACCGTGGTAGGGAGAGCGGCGCCCGAGTGCATTAATTAAAAAAATACCATGAAACCGGGCGCCGTGGTAGGGAAAGCGGCGCCCGAGTGCATACATTTAAAAAAAAAAACATGAAACTGAGCGCCGTGGTAGGGAGAGCGGCGCCCGAGTGCATTAATTAAAAAAATACCATGAAACCGGGTGCCGTGGTAGGGAGAGCGGCGCCCGAGTGCATAAATTAAAAAAACATGAAACCAGGCGCCGTGGTAGGGAGAGCGGCGCCCGAGTGCGTTAATTAAAAAAATACCATGAAACCGGGCGCCCTGGTAGGGAGAGCGGCGCCCGAGTGCATTAATTAAACAAGCCAAACAAGCGCGGCCGCTAAAGCAAAAGCGACCGCGCTTTAAAGGCATGAAACACGTTTGAGGGGGCAGGGACCTGCACAACGAAGACAGCTGGAATAACAAGCGCGGCCACAGTAACCTGATCCACGACGAGGAATTCAGTGCGCCGCTGCTCGCTCCCGCAAGCAAAACGCTGTGGGAGTGAACATTTGCCAAAAAGGTGGGACATGCGCCCGCCTTTAGCCATTTGCAGCCTACAAAAAAAAAATGACACAAGCAACAGCCAACCAAATGCCTGGGGGGAGTCAGACCCACACAGAAAAGTTTAGACCGATTACAAGAAGCCTTGCAATGCAGCGCATGCGCGCTGGCTCAGGCTCGACCTAAAAAAGGTCAGGGAGATCTTAGATCAACTTGAATACCAAGGTGTGATTGAAACTTGCACCTTTTCCACGAATAATCCTTTGTTTCCCGTAATGAAACCCGACAATTCATATTGTCTAGTTTTAGATTACAGACATCTGAACTCATGTACAAAAACATTTGCAGTACAAAATGCACATAGTGCCGCATTAATGAATAATATTGTGTCGAAAAAATACAAAACAACACTAGATATTTCAAATGGATTTTTCTGCCAAAATATAGCGCCTGAGAGCAGATACTTGACAGCATTCTCAGCGCTGGGGTCCCAGCGGCAATTTTGCAGACTCCCCCAGGGGCATAAGAGCATCCAACAGAATGCGTGTTGGATCTCTGTCTAACACCTCCATCAGTTGCGCAACCGGACGTTGATGCATTTTTGGACTTGATAACGCCCCATGTTCTGCAGTGTCCCCAGCGTATTCCTATGTTGATGGCGGCATTCTTAGAGCCTCCACAGGAACTCTCTGCTCCTGTTGGAATGGATACCGGCTCCTCCACTAACACCCAGGCTTTGGATGGTGCACAGGCTGCCCCAGCATCGGCTGCAGGCAGTATGGAAGATCATCTGTCCTCAAATGACGTAATCTGCGAGGTGTTATGGGGATCGTCGTCTGCGAAGGCAGGCAACAGCGATGTTGCGTCAACCAGCCAGGACACATAAACATTTGGCTCCTCGTGTGCTGGGAAAA